>JBBPCY010072854.1:0-10727 GCA_037974405.1 Brachyalestes nurse
TCACCTGCCTCTCTACCTCACTGTACCTCACCTGCCTCTCTACCTCACTGTACCTCACCTGCCTCTCTACCTCACTGCATCCCTCTGTTATATATTTATATATACATTTACAGCTACTAGCAGATTCCACTTTCCTGTACAGACTCCATTCTGTTACATTTGCACACTTGTAATTTTTTGTTTACACTTGTTTACACATATAATGTTAACTTGAATAGTTTTTTCTACTTATTTTTATTACTTAGTTGCAGCCTTTATTTTTCTACATTGCACAGTCTCATAGATTTCAGGGGCTAATTTCATTACATGTTGTACTTGTATAATTGTGTATGTGACAAAGAATCCTAAATACTGACTCATGCCTACACAGGACATACACATTTAGGTCTGTTAGAAATTATAATCAGCAGTCCTGTTTGATACTTCCTTCCAGTCAGCGTCTCTGTAATGGTTGGTTGAAGGAAAAACAGGCATAAGTTACCTTTGGACAGTTTTACACAGGAGAGCATAAGGGAGTATGCCATTACTCCATTTCTGCTCGCTCTCTGAGGCCAGAATGCAATGCATGCAAGCACAAGCTCAAGTGGACTTGCAGCATTCAGGGCAAAAATACAATACATGATGATACACGATAAAAGCCTGATAGGAGAAACATTTGTAGTGTCTGTACAGTAGATGGCAACATAATGACACTGGACTGTGTAAATGTACCCATTCAGCAAGATGCTCTGCTGGATTTTCAACTTTACCTGCACAGTTTAAATGGAAATTACGGAAATTCAGTCATATATTATGTAGTACTTTATGTGCACTTTTTACTGGCATCTGTGCACACTGCTGGTCTTTGAAAAGAGAATAGTGAACATGACCTTTGGATGAGTTTTGTTGTGACACTAATGATCAGAAAGGATATAACGCCCCCTTGTGGATAGTTGAAGTTTCAGAAAGTTTTGGATCTTTTGAAGTCGTATTTACTACGGAGAGAACATGACACAACTGGTAAAAATGGTAAGGAGCGGGGATTGTGGCTAATTTATCTAGCCTTTGAACCTTTAATTTAAATACATTTGAAACATTTTTAAGATTTCTTTTTTAAGATTTCTCTACAAAACCTTCTGTCTCACAGTAATGGGCCCCATCCTTAGTGCATTATTCCATCCCCCATTTGCCAGGATAACAGTATGAGTCTTCTACTTTAATGGCATAGAGAGAGTTTTTTTTAATCCTCCATCTCTCTTTTGGACTTTCCTCTTCAGCTCACCCCATGGGCCTTCAGGGGGCCTGGTTCGGGGGCCTGGGCTGGCCATAACAAAAATTTAATTCTGTGATTACTGAAACCGATTTTGCATGGATTTAGATGGATATTTGAATCATTGTCCTGCTGGAAGAATCAACCATGACCTAGTTTTAGCTTTTTGGCAGAAGCAGCTGGGTTTTCATTCAAAATCTTCTCATACTTCATACAGTTCATAATACCATGTATCCTAACAAGGTTCCCAGGACCTTGGGAAGAAAAACAACTGTAAATCATCATAGATCCTCCACTATACTTAACAGTGGGGATAAAAAGCTCTTTGAGTGACCAGCCTTTCTTTTTACACCTAACCCACCTTGAGTGTGCTACCATTCTACAATTTGACCTGTGTTCCAGAAAAACGTTTGCCTATCTAAGCAACCAACCTCCTCACTGTGTGTGGGGGTAAAATCAACATGTGTCCTCTTCCAGGCAGGTTCACTATGGCTCCAGTTGTTTTAAACATCTCAATTATTGCCCTAACAAATATGGACTTTTTTAGGCATATAGCTATTTTATAGTCATTGTCTGATTTAACATTTTCTGGTTACTTAAGAATTCATACTTAAGAATGCATACCTCAGCTGCTATTTATACTTGCTTAGACTGTTATACTGATAATATGGTTATACTGTTGATACTGTTTAAACTGTTTGCACAATTCTCTACTACATTGCATTTTTTTCAATCATGGTACACTTTACTATATTTATACATATTGTACATAACTATCCACACACTCAAACCTTGAACCTGAGCTAGACCATTTCATCTTTCTGTATACTACTGTATTTTTTAAATGACAGTAAAGTTCACTTTGACTTTGACTTATTTATTATGGTCTTTTGGTCACAAACAAAAATAGAAAAGACAAGAAAGAAAAACAATAGATAATATATAGATAATAGTTCATGCCATTTACTACGTTCAAAAGACAACTTTATATGTTAGTGTTTTTCCTCAACTAAATGCCAAAAGACCGAACACATGTTCAGAATGTCCCAGATCTTTCCACAAGGGGTCAGTGTTCAGCAATCTGCATCAAATACACAGGGAATTTGACACAGGTGGGTAAAACAGCCTTATTTGTACTTTAGTAAATAGTTGATGACTCAAGTTACTAAATAAATGACTCAAGTCACGAACTTTTTGCTAAAGCAACAGTACATCTCAAACAATCAAACAAACAAATAAACTTTGTTAGAAGTACAAACGTAGTACATCCAGCATCTATCAACATAGAAATTGAGGCCTGCTCTTCTTTCAGTGCACTCTCAGTCTCACAAACCTCAAATGTCAGAGGTGTGCTCAGTCCCTAAGTGGTACAGATGCTTTCACCAACATAACAGAGAGATTTACCAGAAGAAAAAGTAAATAGTAACCAAATGTGAATCAATAAAATGTAAGTAGATTAAAAAAGTACACTGTAGAGTTCATCACTTCACTACTGTTATCATTCCCTTGTCCAGGGAGTTAAACATACTTAAAAGTACAAACCTTTGAAATTTTATTTGGTTCAATATAACTGAATAAATGGGACCATCAACTACCATGTTATTGTCAGTTCATTGCCTGTAAACAGCTTTTGAGCCGACCACACTTTATTTTATGTTAAAATTCAATAAATGAAGAGTAATTGTGCATTATAATGTTCAGAAATATGTTCTGCATGAAGAATGTACACCTATTCTCACCCAAAATAGGTGATAATCAACACTTGTAATCCACGTATATACAATTCCCATGAACTGTCTTTAATCAGCAAAAGTGAGGATTATTTAAAACAGCAATGTGGAATGGTGGCCAACAGAGAAAAAAATCAAAAATGCATGTGCACAGCTGGAACAAAAGGATCAATACGCCCGTGCCATTATTTTTACAGGGCAAGCGTTACAATAGCGCTGCTGCTTGCTGTGCACCCTCGCCTGCTATTCACTTTTTTGATGAGCTGTTTGTTTCTATGACAACCTGAACCCTCACATGAGTAGCAGTGCATCAAGATTTTTTCTGCTAATGCAGACTATCTGCTGTGTATACCTCCCTGAGCGGCTTCATACTCACCTTCCATCTGTGTGTAAATGTGTCAAAAAGTGTCATTATGCAAGTTCATAGGCAATTTGTAAAGAATGATTTCAGGAGTACAAACAGCATCCACTTATCTTGTTTTAACCTTTAACCGCAGTTAGAGTTCCGCAATGATGTTTAGCACTCTGTAGAATCAAGCTCACAGAAACCAGTAAACAGAAAAAGAAGGCAAACAAAATACAAGATAAACAAAAACTACTAAAAACTCTTTATTTCCATCAGCATCCAAGTATCCTTTCTAATAAAGATCAGTCACCTTCGAACTGAAGTTCAGCTGTGCACATTGACCACTGACAGATGTAACAAAAAAGGCCAAGAAGCAAACCCTAGTGTTTTGTTCTCCTTAATTTTATTTTTATTATTATTCTTTTTATAGGCTGCTTCTAGTCTGAGCTCGTACATAATTTTAAAATGGTTTCAACACCAAAACATCTTTAATATCAGGTGAAATTGTTTGAAGAACATGATGAAGAGTTCATAAGAAGGTGTTGGCTGGCCTCTAAATTCCTCAGATCTTAATGGAATCAAGCATCTGAATGCTGGAATAATAAATGTGATCTGCAGCAGCCACACCTGGCAACTTACAGGATTTAAAGTATCTGTCAGTAACATCTTGATGCAAGATACCACGGGGCACCCTCAAAGATCATATATTGTCTCAGCAGGTCTCAGCATGTTGGAGCTGTTTTGGCAGCATGTACAAACATATTAAGCAAGTGTTCATAATGTTTCCGCTCATTGGTGTATAGCTTCCATAGAAAAGCATTGCCAAGAGAATGGGACACTCTGGAGTACACAAAGCCTAAGTAAAGTGAAGTGACCATTTTGTCATACGTCAACACAGCACAGCACACAGAGTGAACAATGTAAAATTATTTTCCAAGTAAAGCTACATGTAGCCATAAACACAGCCCCCGGGAAGCAGTCCCTTTCTCAACTGTGACTTAGAGGTTACCAGCAGTCTTGGGATTCAAACCCACAGCCTTCTGATCACAGGGGCAACTCCCTAACCACTAAGGTCACCAATGGCAAGCGCTAGGGTATAAAGCCTTCTGTGGAACAGTGGCACTGGATTCTCAGGAGTGACTGAGATTTCCAGGTGTTCCTGAGCCTCGCATCCTGGTGCTTTTTTTATACACTAATGAGCCAAAACATTTGGACATACAATGCATCTTGTTTACTTCTGTGAATGAGACAAATGCTGTCAAGAAAGTATAAATAAATGGAGGACATGCAGCTTAAAATGGGACACTATTCCTCACTCTTTTGGTTTTTCATTGACACAGCCAGTTTAAAAACATGCTTGTCCTTGTGAGTTTGGTTATAAGATAACACTTATCAATCTTCTGCAATGCATAAACACTCAACTTCAGCTACTCTAGAGTCACTTCAGTTGGGAAAAAAGGACAAAGGTCAGCTCTGTTTGGCCTGTCTGGGAGCTCTGAACGAGGGGCAGGTGCAGATTAGGCCAGTGTGTGTGCAAGATCCCATCCGGCCCTCAAGGCCGGAGGAGGAATCATAAACACAACACACACCTCTCAGGGCCTGCCAGGCCTGGCTGAACAGACAAACTTTACTATACGAGTGGGAGGTGGCTTGTAAACTGTTTGTGTGACTGGAATTGCATTTTTAATACAAACCAGCTTGTCGACAGGTTGTGTGTCTCAAATTATTCACACGTTGTGGACGACTAAACAGATGGAAAAACCTCATAAATCATGCAGAGTTTAATCACAGGTTTTACCCCTGATTACCCCTCATGTTTGATTAACCTCAAGGCTTTTTATTCAGTTATTATGGATTATTATTCAGTAACTACTATTCATTAAGTACAATGAAACTTGTACAGCTTTTAGCTTTGTAGTGAGCTACATACAGGTCCTTCCAGTTAGTTACAAATGAGTAAGTGAAATGTGGTTGAACGGGCATTTTAAAAGCAAACTGAAGCAAGCCTTAGCTTTCAGATTAATTTCCTTAGTAGCTGTTTGTTGGTTTAAATGATTTACAGGTCCAAAGCCAAAGAGGTTTATCCACTTTGCTGAATTTGCTAAGGCTGGATCAGCTGCTTCAGAGAAAAGTCAGTGAGATTGAGAGATTGGTGCTATTTTGTACACCTAAATGCATGAAATCAAAGGAGTGGCAGCAGTTTAGTGGGTAAAACACTTCCCTGTGAACCCAATGACCACAAAGTAGCAGGTTCAAACCCCCACTTTCTACCATTGTGTCCTTGAGCAAGACACTTAACCCTGAGTGTCTCCAGGGGGACTGTCCCTGTAAGTAAAGATTGTAAGTCGCTCTGGATAAGGGCGTCATCCAAAATCTGTAAACATACAATTTAAACCACAAAAACGTTAAAATATAACATACTGTTAAAGAAAACTCCCTTAATGTCATTCATCTTTTTTTCTCATGTAGTAGTAGTATATTACCCCTTCACAAACCCCTTAACCCTAAAAAAATGTATTATTTTTAAATTCAAATCAATGTAAAGAGATTTCATTCTAAGTTATATAAGATTTGTATTGGTCAATTTGTCATGAAGCTTTGACATAATATAAAGAGAACCTGGTATTTTCAAATTATGTAAAAGTAGTGGAAGATGATTAAAAATCAGAGAGACATGGTTTTGTTCTGACAGTGATACCAAATATGACCACACCTATTAAGCTAAAACCCTGAGACACATTTTTCTACATCTCTTATTTAATTTTGATTTTTGATTTGCCAAAGGTTACCTTAAACAGTTACCAGTGCTGTCACTGAAGCTGCTCTCTCATCAGATTTCATGTGACCTCCAGTCCTGCACAGTAAGATGTGTGGCTAGACTTTGTGTCTTAGAGATGCCGTGCTCCTGCTGGAGTCACTGAGGTCATGGAACACAGAGGGGCGGTGGAGAAGGGAACAAAGCAGATTACTGAGGAGGAATGTGGTTCAAGGGCAAAGCCTGTTCTCCTATTTTCTCTCTGGAAAATAATCAAAAAGCACTGCAAGACTACTTAGATCTGGTAAAGGAAAGTTAACTTTATATTTGTAGAGTCTCTTCACACCATGATGCTGTAAAGGGCTCTATAAATGTGAAGAGGCAGGTACACTTATTTAGATTCAGCATGACCAAACATGAACTGGCTTCAGGTTAATAACAGCAGTAGCTGTGCACTTCAGTGTTGTTTTAAGTAGGCGTTTACCCAGTCAAAACGAATCCTGCCAAGTCACTCAGATGAATCATATAATGCCTCAACCAGCTGAGCAGCTAGTATGATCAAGTCAATTCAAGAAGAGCTTTAAGGTCACCTCAGCCATTTACAGTATAACATGCCGCAGAAACAAACGTACGCCCTGCTTGGACCTTATGGTGCAGCAATACATCCAGCAGCACATTCAGTCTATGTGCTAGTTAAGACATGGCCATAAAGCTAGGCAGGCACTAGGGATGTAAACAAATAATATTAAACAAAAAAAAATATTTCTAAAATGTGGTTTGTGCAGGCCAGGATAGGTTTTGGTGATTATAAAAGGCAAATTTTTACACCAAACATGCCAGGATTGATTAATTGGATTTGGGGAGGGTGAACGTTTGTGCCAATTTGATTTTTTTCAAACTATTCCTTTAAAAATAAAGGTCATTTGGAGTGATGCCTATAAGTACCACTTCTGATTCCCTAAAGCAATGATCTCCAGTCATGGTGACACAATGCCACACTCAACACATCTGATCCCATTAAATACTTAATAATTACCTGAGTCTATTTGAGGTAAAGGCTCTGTACCTAGAACCATGGCAGCGAAGTCAAGAAGCATTTAGGATAATTTTTTTTTTAAGAGTGTAACTCAAGTACAGTTCTGTTTCTGAAGTGCTGGCTGGACAAAGCATTGCATGTTTACTCAGCAGGCCACTACTTTAATGCAACGCTTCCTTTAACTGTGAGTAAACTAAAGGGCAAATATTGGCCCTCAATGAACGTCACTTTATGTTCCCTTGGTCTGGCTGCCACCTGACAGATTCACCTCACAGATTGGCTTCAATTCACCCTCCTCCCAGACAGTAGACCACCAATCAGAGGAGGAGGAGGTAACAGCACTCAGTTCCAGCACTGTGGGAGGATATGGACAGGTTACACCTTTGTGTACAGGTGTACAAATTTACCAACTGCAAATAAGAGTAATTCACCACAAGATATATCCTTATTCACTGTATAACTTAAAGTGGCCACGCAGGAACACAACATAGCACAGCACAGCAAACAGCACAGTCTGAGCAGTGTGAAAATCATTCTCTGCAATTAACCTATTCACCCGAGTGAAGCAGTGGTCAGCTAGCAAGGCAGCTCCTGGGGAGCAGTGATGGGGAGCAGAGGCCACTGGCAGTCCTGGGATTCGAACCCACAACCTTCCAATCGCTGGGACACCAGCCCACCAGCTGAGCAACTGAGACTAATATTAGTTTCTACAGCAATAGGAAAGCCATGACCATGTGCTAAAGGTAATCACTGAGTTCATCTGCAGCACCATTGACCAGATTAAGCATCTCTGACCACTAAAATGTGCAATCACATTTATAAGATAATGACAACAAATCCTTATCCAAAAGCCCAAGCAGGCTTGGAACAGCACATGCCTGACAGATGAAGGTCAACTTTGGCATCTCAGATTCCCCAAAGGCATCTAGGAGACCACTCTCAGATCAAACACCATGCTGGTTTCTGAAACTTCTAAGCAGGTAATCAGAGCTTATGGTGTCCTGGGAGGAATAGATGGAGGCCAGCAAGAGGACAAAGAGAAGCGGAGAAGTGCCGTAGATAGGCTTGGCTTGCATAGTGCATGACAAATTGAAGCAGGGACAAGGGCTTTATGGAAAAATAACTGTGCAAAGCCTACAGCCTCTGGGGCATCACCGGTTCATAAAAGAGAAAAACGATTGTCAGAGCTACAGAGGCAGCAGAGAAAGCTTTGAGATCAGGATGGACAGGATGGACATGCCCTGGACTAATGCCTCTTAGACAAAGGCCAGGAACTGATCATTCCCTGTCAGGTCACCTGAGTGAGGGTTTCTGAAGTTAACAGACTTGAAACACCCAATGACCCCAGTTACTATCAGCAGTGAATGACCCCAGTTACTAAAAGTGAAGTGCATCGCTAGATGTCCACTACCGGTCAAACGTTTTGCACACCACAGGTTTTACCACTTATCCATAAACTTCAGATTTGTATTCTTGATAAGCTTCGAATAGTTGTTAAGTGAATGACTATGATTGAAAATATGTCAAACAAAACAAGTTTTCTTTACAACATGAAAAAAAATATGGAACAGTGCATGTCTTAACTGGTTGTGTGGTCATATGTGAATATTGAGTGTCGTTTTACTAAATTAGCGACTGTGTAAAACTACTACAGCCACACCTAAACCAAAACTAACCTGTTAACTAACCACAGCATCCCAAAGGCAATTTCTCTGCTTAATAGCTTTTCCTACAAAAATCTACAGATGTTCCAGCATTCCTGTCATTATAAGGACATTTGGTTCTCACACAGAACACAAATGCATACACACACACTTACATAGTGAGCTTAGTTGCAGTTAATGCTCTATAATGGTGCATCATTAAGCGTTATTTCTTTAGACAGTAAGTTTATGTTTAAGATGAATGCAAAGGCTTCCAAATGTACTGCACATTTGAACAGATTTTACCTCTAATCAGACCAAGAAAAAAGGCTACTTATTTCCCCGTTTGTTTGAATTTCCTGTTCCACCCTAAAAAATTTAACTATTTAAGTTGGAACAGACTAACTTCATCCTTACATTCATTGCAAGTTTTATTTAAGCCCCTTTTAAGACCTTTAAATACACTTTATAGACAAAAGTATTTGGACACATCTCTTAATTATTGAATTGAGATGGCCCCTTACTTTCTGTAAATGACAATATTTATGCTTCTGCATACCAACACATTGGGTATGGGTGGATGAGTTTGGTTTGGAAGAACTTGACTGGCCCGCACAGAGCCCTGACCTGAACCCCATCCAACACCTTTGGGTTGAACTGGAGCAGAGATTGTGAGCCAAGTGTTCTCGTCCAACATCAGTGCCTGACCTCATAAATGCTCTACAGAATGAATGGGCACAAATTCCCATATAAACTCCAAAATCCTGTGGAAAGCCTTCCAAGAAGAGTGAAAGCTGTTATAGCTGCAAAGGAGGACCAACTCCATTTTAAAGTCTATCTATTTGAATTCAAAGTTTATATTTTATTGTGTTGTTTTTGTATTACTATAAAGATCTGAAGTGCAGTATTATTAGGAGTCGGCGAGCCCCAAGTCTGATGAAATACACACGCTGACACAACACTGTAGCGTCACCAATCTTTTTAACCAATCCAAACGTAGGCGTGCGGGAACTCTCTTTTGTGATTGGTGGGAAGTTTCTCTTTCAGTATCGGTGCCGTATAAATAACAGCATAGGTACTATCTTGGCATGGACAGATCAGAGAGCAGATTGGAGAGTGGGGTACTGGGTCAGACAAAACACACACACAAACACACACACAAACCTCGGTGTGAGCATGGTGGACAGTGTGTATCGGACCCGGTCTTTGGGCGTGGGTGCCGTGGGTCTGCCGGACCAGTATGCGGACGGTAAAGCTGCTAAAGTCTGGCAGCTGTATATCGGAGACACCAGGAGGAGGACAGAGGAGTACCGGAGCTGGCTGGTGCGTCTGCTGAAACAGCACAACTGCAGCAGGGTGCTGGACGTGGCCTGTGGGACGGGGTAGGACACTACACACACATCGTGTCAGCAGTGTTTACACTCTGTAACGCTCCTGTTACCTGCTATAACTGTCTTGTTTCCGTGTTTACATTCTGTGACACTCCTGTTTCAGGGTTTACCCTCTATAACACTCTTGCTTAATTGTTTACCCTCTAAAACACTCTAGTTTTAGTGTTTACCCTCTAGAACACCCCCGTTACACTCTATAACACTCATGTTTGAGTGTTTACCCTCTATAACACTCCCGTTACCATCTATACCACTCCTGTTTTAGTGTTTACTCTCTATAACACTCCTCATTTAGTGTTTACCCTCTATAACACTCCTCCTTTAGTGTTTACTCTCTATAACACTCTTGCTTTATTGTTTATGCTCTATAACACTCCTGTTTTAGTGTTTGCTCTCTATAACACTCCTGTTTTAGTGTTTGCTCTCTATAACACTCCTCCTTTAGTGTTTACCATCTATAACACTCCTCTTTTAGTGTTTACCCTCTGTAACACTCCTGTTTTAGTGTTTACCCTCTGTAACACTCCTGTTTTAGTGTTTACCCTCTGTAACACTCCTGTTTTAGTGTTTACCCTCT
>JBBPCY010072855.1:0-10725 GCA_037974405.1 Brachyalestes nurse
GAGGACTCACGTGAACCGCAAGAGCCTCAGCTATTGGCCAGAACAGTTTATTGACATGAAAATCCTCAAATTATGGCGAAAAACGTATATTTCTGGGCTGATCTCTGCCGTCCCATATATGGGACGAAGCCCCCTAGTGGACAGTAGACAGGATAAGACACACTCAAAATTGCTTTTTACTGCTGAATTCTGTCACAAGTTCAAAAATGTGCATGTGTTTGATACTACAATAACATGTGCCAAATGTTGTGAAAGGTATTACAGCAGGATATTAAAGCGTTCTAACCTGTCAGCATTGCGGTTTGGCGGACAGGCCGCAAACAGCTTGGACCCCGCTCATTGCCATTCACGGCTATATTTATTACTATTATTATTATCAATGTAAAATAAAACACAGCTGAATTTCTGTTAAATGTATTGAATTCAGGTTTACTCCTCTGATCAGACTGAAATTAGGAACAAATATATGTTTTATATTTTACTATAAAAAGCATTTGTTAAATATATTAGCCCTTTTAAATCTTTTGAATCTTCTGTCAACTTCTGTTTTTATTTTCAGTTTTACGATAGGCTCACACCTCAGGCATATAATCCACTTGTTAATGTCTGATATTACTGCAATACCACCACATGGGTAACTGCAAAAATACATGGGTATCTCCATGTATTTGGGTTCAACTATAAGTGTGCAAGAACGGGAGAATTCTGGCTGCTTTCATGGATCTGTTCTACAGTTCATTCATGTTTCTGCAGGCATCCCGCCGCCAGACGACCTGATCTCCATCTACTGCCGTTGCCGCGGGCTCCCGCCTGCTCTTCCGCATCAGAATTTCTTCACCGCCCTGGCCATGTTCAAAATGGCCAGCATTGCACAGGTACTCCCTTGAGATTATGTGAATTCACTTTGATAAGTGTTCAGAGCACTTATCTTCAGAAGCCTGCTGGAGCTTCTGCCAAATAAGATCAAATGAAGGCAGATAAAAATACATTAACAGAGATTTGTGATTGCCATCTATGTGCTTTTTTTCTTGCTGAACTATAAAAGTGTTTTGGTGAACCCTCTCTATGTTTGAGGAGCTCTTTATCAAGAATTCGACATTCCCAGATCTTTATCCCATTTGAGGAAAGAAAAGTTTGTTTTTTACCCCTGCCCCTTTCTGTAAGACGCCTCTTCTTAGTCACTTTGGTGTGTGTGTGTTTGTGTGTGTGTATGTTATAGGGGATCTATGCAAGGTTTTTGCTGGGGAATGCCAGTGCTCCTGATGCTGCTCAGTATGGAGAGAATGTGGAGCCTTTAGCTCAGCTGGCTCTGAAGATCGCTCACAGGTTATTTTCAACAGAAAAATTCAATTCATGTTTTAAACATTTTCAATGTTACTACTAATTACAGATGCTTAGAAAGACATAGAAGTCATCAGGTAGGTACTCAGAAACTCAGGAAGGTTGTGTCAGAAACAAGGTTGTGTCAGAAATATATGTGAGGGGTGTACTTTATGCTGTATTGACTGCTGAAAGTTTTTTTTGTCACTGAAGGAAGCAAACAAGAGAGTAATGTGTGTCCCTGCCAAATTACTGACCAAAGATGTTTGCACTTTAGTCACTTTACGCCAAATGTAGTATATCTGCCTATAAGCCTATTGTGAACCACATACACTATATGGAGAATAGTATTGAGACACACCTGTTTTTCAGAATTTGAGCTAGACTTCTTACTTCCAGTGAAGGGCAATCTCAATGCTCCAGCAGACCAAGACATTTTGGACAACACCATGCTTCCAACTTTGTGCAAATGCAAATTAAGCTTTTTAATTAAGCAATTAAGCAGTTTGGGCAAGAACCGTTTCTATTCCAGCATGTCCCAGTGCCCAGACCTCAACCCCATCCAGCACCTTTGGGATGAACTGGATAGAGATTGCAAGCGACTTCGTGTCCAACATCAGTGTCTGACCTCATAAATGCTCTATAGAATGAATAGGCACAATTTCCCCCAGAAACTCCAAAATCTTGTGGAAAGACATCCAAGAAGAGTGGAAGCTGTTATAGCTGCAAAGGTTGACCAACTCCATATTAGTCCCTCCATAAGTCCCTGTTGGTGTAATGGGCAGGCGTTCAAATACTTTATTCCACACAGCGTATCATCCTAGAATTTTAGGGGGAATGTCAGACTCGTATTGTTTCTGAATAGCTTTTATTTACATTAATCACTGTCTGTTCTTCTTTGGTTGTTTTTTCGGTTATGCAGCTCTTCGTTGGCCATGCCAGCTTCTGACAGGCTCTTTCTTCAGAGCCCTAAAGGTCATGCTGTGCTCCAGCAGGTCAAGCAGTTCATGAGGGAGCATATCCTGCCCGCTCAACAGGTCAGTTTGAGTGTTATCTCAACTGCAGTTCAACATATGAAACTCAATGTTATATTAAAGTAAAGTTGCCCCTTGTAGTCATGAATGACCACACCACATTACAGCACAGCACACAATGTGAACTATTTAAAATTCTTTTTCTGCATTTAACCCATTCACCAAGTAAAGCAGTGGGCTACCAGCAATGAGGGACCCTGGGGAGCAATGTGTGGGGACCTTGCTCAAAGATACCTCTGATGAAACTAGCAGTCATTCTGATCACAGGGGCAAAGTCCTAAAAACTAGCCCACCCAGCTGCCTCATTCTCCAAGTGATGCATCACACCAAAGCATCGCAGTTACCCATGTTTTCTGCAGAAAAGACATTTGGCATTTGATGTTGGTGTTCATGCTGGCTTTACTTTTTGTATATTTGGACTGCAAATTCAAAAGGATGCCTGCATATTGGCTTAACCTAAGACAGAGATGAGAAGAGCTGGCGTATCTGCAGAAGTCATGAAGATGCATGATCGTTGTTTAAAGAATGAGATCAGTAGGATAAACTAGTGGACTCAGGTGTGCTTCTGCCTTTTTGGGACGAAGATTTTCAGTGACAGCAGCCCTTTGTGGATAAGATTGGACACCCCGACCTAAGGCAAACTGCCAGTAAAAAGGCTTAAAAGATGGATTTGAATAGAAAAATAAAATGTGCAAAGGGCAAAAGTTTCCTTAAACATTTTTGGTGGTATTTTGCCTTCAGTCACAGGGGCTTCACCAACAAAGCTGTCCACTTTTCCTTTACTGGATTGGGCAAAACTAGTTTGGTGCCCAAAATGTGTTGTAGTTTTTGCTAGAGGTACAAGACTAATGTAGTTTAAAAATGATGGGAGTTTATGGAATTGTCACAAAGCTAACTAGTGGTTGTGGTTACTTTGTTATTAGGGCTGACATTCAAATATTCATTGAATTCAATGAAAGAAATGACCTTCCAGGCAGCTTATAGGGTTTTTTGGGCCAGTTGGTCACACATGAAGCATACCCACTGCAAAAAAGTGTTCCATTACAGATCATAAATAAAAGAAAATAAGAATCAATTCTGTTTATTAGGTGTTAAATGACTAGGCATATTAAGCTGTTAGTTTATCTGCTTGGATAGACAGACAGTGAGCTTTTTGATATATATATTTTGTCCCTTAAGTCCTTACCATTTGTTTTGTCCCTGATGTCCAGACCATTTGATTTGTCCCTGAAATCCAGGCCATTTGTTTTGTCCCTGAAGTCCAGGCTGTTAGTTTTGTAAAGTGTCCCCTTATCATCACACGTATAAAACACATCACACCACTGCACACAGTGTGAACAATGTGAAATTCTTTCTCTGCATTTAACGCATTCACAGTAAAGCAGTGGGCAGCCACCAGCACAGTGCCGGGGAGGTAGGGACGGTACCTTGCTCAAGGGGTACCTCAGACGTGACTAACAGTTCTGGGATTCCAACCTTCTGATTGTAGGGGCATCACCCTAACCACTAGATCGGCAGCTGAAATTCTTTCTCTGCGTTTAACCCATTCACCAAGTGAAGCAGGGGGATGCCACCAATGAGGGGCACCCATGGAGCAGTGTGTGGGGACGGATTCTTAGTGTATTCAAAACCTCAACCTTCTGATTGCAGGCAGCTACCTAACCACTAAGCCACCAGCTGTCCTGCTTGTCCAGGCCTTTTATTTTGCTCCTAAAGTCTGGGCTGTATTTGCTGTTTAGGTTCCGGAAATGGACTGTGCTGCGAACCGAACTATGCATTTAGAAATTTCAGTGTTTACATATCTCAAACCCTTTTATTTAAAAAATGAGTTATGTTTGCTTTTCCACAATATTGGCCCTTTAAAACAATAATGAAATTCAAATATATTGGAATATTTGACAAAAAAAGCAATTTTCAAAATTTACACTTGGATAAAATTGCTCTAATTTGATGAAAGCATCACTTTTCACTCTTCTTTCAGTCTGTGCTTTTTCTGAACTGCTGGCACAGAGCCAACTTCTTTTTCATTTTATGTGGATGTGACCTCCATCTTCTTTTGCCCCTGACTCGCTGATTCAGCTTCCTGAATTGCTGAAGATCCATTCCGTTTCACAGCTATGTGCTTCCAGAGTCCCACAGTTTAACAAAGGAACTTTCAAGACCAGTCACAAAGAATGTACTGTCTTTGTTTCAGCAAATAAAGGAGTATTACGCTCAACACACTGAAGGCCCTGAGAGATGGCGGACACCTCCTTTGCTAGAGGAGCTAAAGGTAAACACACACAAAGACACACTCATTTTTATGCAATGTCAGGACATGAGATCATACATGTCTCTAATTTAAATAAACTGATGGGCCAGTTTATTTTTTAACCCTACCTTCCAACTGCACTCCTGGTGTATTGTATCAGCTCCACTCATATAGGTACACGTTGTAGTTTATGGTTACAAACTGTAGTTCACCTGTTTCTCCCCAATATTTTTAATCCCCTTTATCCTGTTCATCAATGGTAAGGACTCCCACTGGACCACCCTCAAGCATGTATCATTTGGTTGGTGAATTTTTCTCATCACAGCAGTGACACTAGCTGTGTGTGTATGTGCGTGTGTGTGTTGCACAGAGGTTGTCACAATGGAGTGCTGCTGGAGTTTTTCGAACTCCTCAGTTACACTGCTGGACTGAGAATAGCCCATCAACCAAAAATATCCATTCAGCAGTGTCTTTTGGCCAGAAACTGGCTACTGGAGGAAGCAAACTGTTCAGCATTAGATGAACTATCATCAATGACTACAATATATAGACAAAAGTAGTGAGACGTCTGACCATTACATCAACAGGGATTTTAATGACATTGCATATATACTTTAATATGGAGTTGGTCCTCCCTTTATGAGGTCAGGCTCAAAACCAGCTGGACTACAGTGCATGTATATGGTACTTGGAACTGATAAAATGGACAATGAGTATCAATACAAGGTAGGAGTACTCAATGAAGTACCTAATATATGGTGTAATTAATAATTCCTCCAGCTTTCCTGTAAAATTAGGACATTTTAATATGCAAATGCGCATACAAACATGAGTGCACACATCTTATTCATGCATACCATATATTTGTCTGAAAATAACATTTTGTGTAGACTTGTACACAATGTATTTGTACATATGTGTGTTTGAAGGCAAAGGCTCGTGCTGCAGGACTGTGGAATCTGTTCCTCCCTGCAGTCAGTGGACTGTCTCAGGTAGACTATTCCTACATTGCTGAGGAAACTGGACGATGCACCTTCGGTCCGGAGGTCTTCAACTGTCAGGCTCCAGGTCTGTATGTGTGTAATGTAATGTAAATTGGCCCCTTATAGTGTGAACACAGCACACCACCCCGCAGCACGTCACGGCACACCACACCACACCACATAAATTGTTTCCCTGCGTTTAACCATTTACCAAGTGAAGCAGTGGGCAGCTGCCAGCAGAGGGATTTTCCATGAACAGACATAAGTGAATTCATTTTTCAAGTAGTTTTACAAAACAGTATGCAAACAAAGAAGTCTATGTGTCTTTAAAGACACTGTTTTATAAAAAAAACTGAACCTGAGCTAACATGTAATTAACATTAAACATTCAATGTAAGAAAAGCCAAATAGTCACAAGTTTGGTGTAAAATCACGTTGATCTCATTGTCACGGTCAGTTCAGTGGTGTGTATTGTAATTATTAAGTCAGACTGTATATTGTTCAGTATGATTATTGTTTTGGGAGGATTCAGTCAGAAAGATGGCTGTCTGGTCACAGAGGAAAGCAGATCCGGGCACCTGTAGCGTAAATAGATGTTCTGAGGATAACCCATATCAGAAATTAGTCTACTGCAGCGCAACAAATTTTTCTAGAAACTCAAATCCTGGAGGGCCTCAGCATTTTGTTTTCTCTGCTGTAAAACTCTATTCAGTGGGTTAAGTAAGAAATTTGCCTAGTTATATGTGTTGGTGCAGAAGAAACACTTAACTGTACCACGCCTATATATTGAAATAATTCAATTTCTAATTTCTTGTGGTCCTCAGTACATTTCACTGCTAAAATGTACTAAAATTAAAAACAGAAGCAACTGGAACAAATCAGTAGCTCACAGGAACACACTAGACATTTTCTCCTTCAAACGGAATATATTCTTGAGTCTTGAGATTCAATGTCTTCTCTGACTGTGATGAAATACCGCTGGTCACGTTATAATGGGGATGGCCCAGGACTAATGCCCTTAATTTGCATTTCCATTTCCAATGTATGAACACTTTTGACAAACACTTGAAGTGTCAAAGCGAACATCTGGGAAAGGCTTAGTCAAGTGTTTCTCTTTTAAGACAGTAGGTTTGGATTCCTGGGCTCCTGTCTGGTTTGGTTTATGTAGTCACTGGGCGTTTGACTGCTAAGCACCACTGAGGTGCCCTTGAGTAAGGTACCGTCCTCACACACTGCTTCCCACACACACACTGCTCCCCAGGCGCTGTGTTCCTGGCTGTCCACTTGGTGAATGGTTTAAATGGATTAAATGTGTTAAATGCAGAGGAAGAATTCTGTGCTGCGCCGTGGTGTGTTCACATATGACAGAACGGGTATTTTCACTTTCACTTCACTTTATAATGATGTTATTGTTGTGCTACCTGTGTTGCAGACTCCGGGAACATGGAGGTGCTGCATTTGTATGGATCTGAAGAACAGAAAAAGCAGTGGCTGGAGCCCTTACTGAGAGCAGAGATACGATCCTGCTTCTGCATGACGGGTAACTTACAAGCACTCAAACCTAAACTGTTCGCTTACACACACATGGACACTGCACATGTGGCACACTTGCATTAATGGTTTCATCATAATACAAAAGTGACTGTTAAACACACAACTGTATACAAGCACAATGGTTGTCACAATACCGCAGTTTTGATTATGATACTGAAAAAAAAATGCAGATTAATACCTTGTTTCACTATTCTTGCATGGCCAGAGATGATACTGTGGTGAGAATACATGGGGACAACTTGTAAAACCTTTGGGGCTGATGAAAAAAGTCTGCGCTCAGAATGAATGTTCCTCAGAAAACTGTGTCTGGTTTAGTTTTAATGCTCAAAACAAGATTCTATGTAACCATTTACGATAGCAGGGGTGTCTTATCTCACCCACAAAGTATCTCTAAACATTCTGCACTAGCCCTTTGGAGACCCCTATTCAGTATTAACACTGTGTTTATGCCCATTTAAAGGAAATTAAGTGTTGAACTTTAGGTATTTTAGATTCAACACTAAGACACAAGACTGACCATGTTTACCTTTGAAATAGCTGAAATGTTCAGCTTAGCAGGGCATGGAATTTGGAGCCAGACGTGTTGAATTAGGTAGGAAACAAGCTCTGCATGGGTATATCCAGGATATAGCTGCTGCTGGTTTGAGAGCTTTGTGAACTGACTTTAGAAACATCTGAAATATCCTTGCGAGAGAGCTGTAGACTAACTGCTCATCAACCGAAAAATGTAAATATAATTCTTTGCTTAGTTATGTAATAAGAATTCTGTACTTATGTAATAATGTGGTATGTAATAAATAATAATGTGTAATAATATAATATAAAAATATTGCAAAATCATAACAATAATTCAGAATGCCTAAGGGTAAATATTTGGTGTGACCTCACAAATTATTCATTTGTCTAGGTACAGCCTTAAAGGGGACATATTATGCAAAACTCTAATTATAATAGGTCTATGGGATATACAAAACATATTCATGGAGTTCTTTGCACAAAACCACTCTCACATAAAGAGATGTCACCAGGTTTATTCTTCACAGTTTCAGGCCCTTTCAAAATGTGCCATTTAGATAGAGGGCCCAGTGTGACATCCCACTGGGCCAATTTGCATAGAACCGCCCCTCATCTTTCGAGACCCCACCCACTAGATTAGTTCAAGATCCGCCATTTTGTCTGCTGGTTTTACAAGCATGGATTAGCCGAGCACTACGGCTACAGGCAGAGGCAGGTCACACATTAATTGTTGTGTTGTTGCTGCAAAGAACAGCAAAAATCCCTCCACTTTCTCCCAGATAAAGAAAACAGGACTGTGTGGCTCTATTTCATTTTCGATGGCTGTGTCCCAGCAATAACCGGTTTCATTCCACCTTAAAACGTTCCACCTTAAGTATTTAAGCAACAGCATAGCCAGCAACAGCGTATTTGCATGAAAGGCACAGAGCCCTGAAACGGCTTGTTTTGAAAGGGATCCAAACTGTGAAGGATAAACCTGGTGATATCTCTTTATATGAGAGTGATTTTGTTCAAAGAACTTCATGAACATGTTTTGTTGTCCATAGACCTTTTTTTTTAAGTGAGTTTTGCATAATATGTCCCCATTAATATTTACTTTGTAGGTGCTAAGAGCACGTATGAAACATTCTCAATTTTGAATCTCAAGATGACATATATAAAATAGCTATAGCTTGGACAAGAAAGAAAGAAAAATGAGTCAGTGGTGTAGTGAGACAAATAACTAGAAGGTTAAAAAGTAAAAAAAATGGCCATGGGACAAAAATGATGTATTATGTTCTGCATTGTCGCAGTGTTGTACAGTAATTGAGTAAATTTGAGCTGAAAGGCCCCATGGAACTTCTTTAAAGCTTGTCATTTTAGAAACTCTGTGTGTGGTGGTTTGAGATTGCTTTTTACAATAGCCAAATTGTGCTATACTAATACAAACCTAACTCTCAGAAACTAAAATAATTTTTTGTTCTTCTTGGAAGCTGCATCTCATGGGAACCAGTATGTAAAACACAATGTAAAAACATACATGTTTTCCTGTCACTCATCCACTCACACATACACACACATTTGCCCTCTAACTGTCCCCTGTGTGAGGGATTGCTTTGTGTGTAGAATGCTGTGTGTGTATGTGTGAATGAATAAATGTTTTAAATGTTTGTAATATCTTAGCATTTTGTTACATTTTATAAAGTCTAACGTTTGCTTGATTCCACAACTGCATTTTCTGCTGCACATCAATGTTTTTCTTTTAAATTAGTAGTTAATCTATGGATTTTTTTTCACGATCATATTTAAATGAAGAGCAAACATAATCATGGTGTGAAGCACAACATGAACTATATCCTCAATTACATATACATTTATCAGTTTCATATTTATAAAGGCAATTTTATTTTAAATGATTTGTTTTTATTATATCGATTTATTTATATTTGAACACAGTGACACGGGACACATCAGGTAACCTGCAACATATTAGCACATATCCACTACAATATGCGCACAATTGGTAACCTCAACATTAGGTTGTAAATTGGCTTAGTTAATAACATTGCAGGTTACAAAATGCACCATCACCTCAAAATCATGATCTTTGGATCCTTAAATGTTTTTTTTCACTGAGGAAACAGCATGTGCTATTTTGCTCGTTTGTAAGAATCGGTTGTCCACAGGCCCTGTTTTCCAGATTTTTTATTTGTCACATGCATAGATATACAAGTACAATATGCAGCGAAATGATTCCTGAACCGCTCCTTTTTTATGACTGTGCAATATTATAAAGTAAAACAACTTAAACAAGAACACAAGTTAAAGGTAAAATATAGAAGCTAAGTTCGAGTGTTTTAAGTTATGTGAAGCCTGCTATTATAAACTATTTAACCAGCTGACTTTGGAACGTGAAACAATAAATACATAAATAAAAAACTACAAAAGAGCACAATCTGTGTGGAGCGGTCAGGAATGCCCCCAACTGAGACAGTTTTCTTTGTGGGTTTAGCAAGTTTGCAAGTGTTTTTACATATGAAAATGTTCAGTTCTTGTGTGTACTAATTTTACATTAGGACAACCCATAAGAATACACACACATTACATTATATTACAGTAATTTGGCTCACATTCTTATTCAAAGCCCCCCCGCCACACACACACACACACACACACACACAGTGTATGGTGGTTTGAGATTGCTTTATACATTAGCCAAATCTTGCTCTACCAAAACAAACCTAACTCCAACCGTAATCTCAGAAACAAAAATATTTTTTAGAAGCATGTTTCTCACGGGAGCCAGGGTTTAAAACACAGTGTAAAAAAAAATCATGTTTTTCTACCACTCATCCGCTCACACACACACACTCACCCTCAGTCCCCCTCTCTTAATGTGTCCACAGTGTGAGGGGTTGATTGGGTTTAGGGCACGGTGTGTATGTGGAGACTGATGCTGAACAAATGAACAGAAGAGAGGCTGAGAGAAAGAAAGTATGAGTCATTTCCTCTCTCCCTTCCAGTGGGTGTCGTGTGTGTGTGTGTGTGTGTGTGTGTGTGTGTGTGTGTGTGTGTGTGTGTGTGTGTG
>JBBPCY010072856.1:0-10725 GCA_037974405.1 Brachyalestes nurse
AAGTATAATAGTAAATAAATATCGGTTCTGAATATCGGTTATCGGGCACATAAACATGCAAATAACTGGTATCGGTATCGATAATAAAAAATCAATATCGGTTAATCACTAGTAATATTGATATAAGTAGTGATATTTCACATGTTAAGATAATTATATATTATTATACACATAATAATTATAATGACATTGCACATAATGAAATGATTTAGCACCCAATAAGAAAACATTGCACAAGGTAAGAGTCAATTAATTATGTTGTTGTTGTAAGTTCCAAAAACCATAAAGGGGATACAGATAATTAATATTCTAATAATCAAGCTAATTAAATTATTATTCTTATCAAGGCATTGAAGACTACAGTCATAACATCAGAACTGCAGCAGGATACATTTCCTTTCAGAGATTTTCAGAGCGGCTCCCCCTGACAGAGGCGGAGGGCAAAAAGAGGGCACTCGCATTTCCTGTTTCTGCTCTCTCTCAGACAGCAGCTGCTCCAACTTCCCAGCTACCTCCTCACTAACTCACCACTTCTCCTTCATTCTTCCTAAAAATGTCTCTAATTTGAATAAGCTGAGGCTTCCTTAAAGCCACAGCTATGTTTTAAAAAAACGAAAATAGCACCCAGTACTAAAAAAGAGGAATCAAGCTCTAGAGGAAATAGCTGAGTAATAGATTAAAATGAGTTATTGGCTACTACTCTGCAAGGGAAAGTGTGAAAAGTCAGCATTTTACCTACACAGTTAACTGTGTAATCTGTACAGGAGAAGACTAAAGAAGTGTAAAAGGTTGAGTAACTATGTTTATGAGAGATAAAGAATTAATTTAGATTACTTAAAAGGTTCTAAGCAAGTCATCTGTTTCTTAAAGCAGACATATAGAAATCAACCATTCCATACATATTTAATATTCAAATTGTTTTGAACTAACTTTTGTATTTTTACTGTATTACTCTATTACCGTATTAGACATATGAACTGACAAGGTCTGTTTTGATGGAAACTTGACTAAATAAGTACCAGTCTTGGCTGTTAATAGCGTCTCCATATCCAGGCGTGTCCACCACAGTCAGACGCAGTTTAACTCCGCGCTCCTCAATCTCTACAGTGGAGGCTTCAATCTGCACAGTGCGCTCGATCTTCTCTACAAACACAGCAGAACAAAAAACATCCATCAGCTTCTCTCAGAACAGCTCTGACAAAACAGAGCATGATTAAGTGATATCTTAATTTTCACGTTAACTTAAATTTCACGTTTTGTTGATTTGAATACGGCTCCTTTTTAATTTCAATTTATTTACTGATCCAACATAAAATGTTCAATGTTTGTATTAAAAATGCTTGTATTAAGAAGTGTGTTCTCTGTAGAGGATCTGCACTTATTTACAAAAAGTGTCACTTGATCAAGGGTGCCCAAACTTTTGCACACAGGTGTTTGTTTTACATTCGATTGTTGTCACAGAAAAACCTTGTATCTCTAAAACAGCTATTTTTATGAAAAAAAGAAGGAAAAATGCATTTTTTCTTAACTTTAATGTACATTAATGGACACCTTCATTTCAAACCCTTGTGTTCCACTCATTAAAAGCTGGTTTTGTTATAGGGTTGTAATATAACTGCACCAATATCATACACAGATGGCTCAAAAAATACACCCATTAAATGCAATACAAACCATTGTAACAGTCTAACATATCATTTGGTGAATTTAGTGAATTCTGCAGCGGTGACTTTACTGACCTGCAGCTCCAGGAATGATCCGCTCGGGGTAGAGGTCAGTGAGGAACAGGCTGTTGATCAGAGTGGACTTCCCCAAACCGGACTCACCTGGAACATAAACACACACACTGTGAGCATCACAGGCTAAAGCAAACAACTGAATCAACGATTTACATATTTTGATTAAAAAAAAAAAAAAAAAAAAAAAGTACTCCATTTGCACCAAACAAACCCAAAAATGGAAGTCATCTGTCAATGTTAGTGCACAATTTGTATTTATTTTCTATTTAGTCAGTTAAGCTTCTGGTCAGTTCAGCAAAGGAAATCAATATCGGATGATAATATTAGCCGGAAGCCATTTTCCTTCTTTTACTGATCTTCCTTTCAGAACATGTCGAATGAGGACATGTGTACATCATTTAATTATTTATTTCGCTTTTTCAAAAAATCTGAACTCTGTAAACACCAGCAGTTCAACACAGTATCACAGCACTTAACCTTTTTGTTTTTTGCAAGAGTACTGATTCAGAGTATTGATACCAATGACTGTGTATCCTGGAGTCTCTGGGTTGATGAACTGACCCTGATATAAATATTGGTTTATAAACAAGAAATTAAGACACGGCTGCAATTAATGAATATGTGTGATTAATATATTGTCTTTTCAATTAACCTGATCAAACCTAATGGAACTGCGGAAATCTAGTAGTTGTATTTGTGTTTGACCCTATTTAGCTAACTAAAATCGACCCCCAGAGTAGTCCATGTGTAATGTCCACACTGGTCCTAGTATAGTGGATCAGCATGCGGAAGTGGAGTTTTCTGTGTGCTATCTAGTTTCCTATCACTCTAAAAACAGAAACTCCACGCTGCCCTTAATGTTGGACATACGGCAATATTTTTTCCATTTCACATCACTATAGAAATGACCTCTGACCATCAGAGGAGCAACAAAAGGCCGCTAAAGACCTTTTGTTCATAAGGTAGGCTACGAACAAAATAACTGCTATGATATATACTAACAAAACACATCAGTTATACGGGTGGGTAATACGAAGATATCGTTATCACAATGAATTATATCACAGTGCCCTTTTTGTGTGTTATCAAGTTTTATATCACTGTATAAAAGAAGCTCCATGCTGCCCTTACTGTTTGATTTGCAATCGAAAACTAAGCAAATTGTGGCTGGAATGCAGTGACTGACTGATCACTTTCAGCTCCCCAAACAATACAGAGGCAGAACACACAGACAGGGAGAGCAGAACAGCAGAGAAACAACACAGTGAAGTACTTATTTACAGTCTGTACTGTAATACCTGTGCCCTGATTATAGTATAGTATAGATACAGTTGCTTCTCTGCTGTTCTATTCTCAGTTCCCTATTGATGATCTATACTATATACTATAGATAATCAGGGCACATGTATTACAGTACAGACTGTAAATAAATACTTCAGTGTGTTGTTTCTCTGCTGTTCTGCCTCTGTATAAAACCTCTAGGCTGCCCTGCATTGTTTGGGGAGCTGAAAGTGATCAGTCAGTCACTGCATTCCAGTCCGATTTATTTTAAGACAGTGAACTGCTCCCTTCCCCCACGCTCCACAACTGCATTCTCCAACCAGAGAGATAGAGCTGCAAGTTTTAACCACCAAAAAGAAAAGAGAGAGAGAGAGAGAGAGAGAGAAGGGTTTCAGCTGCTCTCCGGCATACAGACACAAAATCCTGGCAGCAGGACGGATTCCCACAGTGTCTCCCATAACAAGGAAACCAGGAGGGAAAAAAAAAAAAAGTTTCCTTCTATCAGAATTCCACATCCATCCTACACACACACAGACAGACACACAGACACACACACACACACACACACACACACAGACACACACACACACTGCAGTGTGCTTGTCACGCCAGCTCACTTCTACAGCTCATGTCTTTTTATTCTTGAAAAGTCTGGACTCACTGGTTTGTTATAAACAAATTCTAATTAGAAACAAATGTAAAAAGTGATTAACATGATGCCGATGCTCATTATTTGGTAAGAAGCTGCAAAAAAGGAAAAAACGACAAACGGGCTAAAGATGATTCTAACGTGACAGAAAACTGTAGAAAATCTAGAATAATGCTCTAATTAACACTCCTTTTGTTTTAAAGATCGAATAAAAGTGGATATGTAAATAAATATAAGAACACTGTGGATATATAAACACACACGTAACAGGCATTGACAATAACAGCAGAAACACACCAGAAACTTAGTACATTTTAAATTGAACATTTTGCCCAGGAGTGATAGTTCCACCCAAAATTATTACAATGATCAAGCATTTATTAAGCGGTTTAACTGATACTGTACACAAAAACTCACCAACGACCATGAGGGTGAACTCAAAGCCCTTTTTCACAGATTTGCGATGAACCTGGTTGGGCAGGTTGGCGAAGCCGACATACCCAGGAGTCTCTGGGTTGGTGAACTGTCCCTGCTGATGTAAGCATAAACAACCAGAAATTACTTGTACAGCTGCACATGACTGCAGTTAATGATTCTTTCTATATCTGACTGATATATTACCTATTTAAATAACCAAAACAAACCGAATGCATCTATGGAAATCCAATGGTCAGATTTGTGTTTTCTCCTTTTAACTCAATAAATCAGCTCACAGAGTCCTGGTAAAGTGTATCAGTGTGTGGAACTGGAGTTTTCTGTGTGCTTTCACAGTATAAAGGGAGCTCCATGCTGCCCTTATTGTTGGATGCACTGCAGTAGTTTTTGCAATTCTCATGGAAACATCTACTCCTGATCTGTTTCACACAAAGGAACACTACAAAGGATGAAGTTACATTTTAGGGTAGAACAGAACAAGCTAAATAAATATCTATGAATTTTTTCTGAATATCTATAAAGTTTTGTTAGGTCACCTTTACGTAAACAAAACAAACTGAAAAAATGATATTAAAGCAGAGAAAAGATCAAAACTTAATTACTCACTGCCACATCACAATCACAAAACGGGCTTCCTCTTACAGAAGAGCACTCGGAATATTTACTGAAGGCCAAACAATCTCAAATATTTGCTCTGAGCGTCCGAACAAATGTCAGCCGTTCACACAGCCTGAGAACCCTCAGACATTTCCAGGGTGCACTGCAAAAAATCTGACCCAAATTAAAGAGGCTGTCATGTTTTATCCTGTTTTTCTTTATTAAAAATGCCTTCTCTGTAAAGTACAGTAAAGGAAAGTGGCCCCTTATAGTGATGTGTGAACACAGCACACAGTGCGAAATTCTTTCTCTGCATTTAACCCATTCACCAAGTGAAGCAGGGGGCTCCCAACAAAGAGCGGTGCTCAAGGGAACCTCAGTTGTGTCTCTAGCAGTTCTGGGATTCGAACCCCTGACCTTCTGATCTCAGGACAAACTCCCTAACCACCAAGCCACCAGCTGCCCCACAGTAAATCAGCATTGATTCGATTTCAGTTTGAATGATGAATAAATTAAACTCATCTTCTGCTCGATCTTACAGTGAGAAACACATTCTGATGAACACTCAAAATATAAATAAAATATTTCAGCGTATTTGAAAGGCACGGCTTGGTTTGTTGCGTCCAATTAAGCCTATTTTTATTGATTTTGAAAATGTATCCTTATGCTAGTAAGGATAAAACAGTATCCCGACTTGATGGTCAAGTTATTTACAGTCAAAAAGTGAGTAAGCTGCAATATTTAATGTTATTTAACTTTTGATTTTCCTTTGGCGCACCATTAACACAGAGAAACAAATAAAGGGTGGCTGACGTACTGAATATATTCAGGATTAAATGCGTCTCATTGAGCACATTGTTCCTAAAGACTGAAGCAGTCCAGTGACCCCTCCCTGTCTGGTTTTAGCACATTAAGTCTCATTAGCAAAATAAAGCAAGCAATAATGAACTGTTTGTGAAGTCAACAGACTGAACCGTGGACAGGGTTTGAAGAATACAGACAGTATGAAACACACTATACTATCTACACAAATGCTGGGGTTTAAATACTATAGATAAATAACTTAGTCAAGTTAATTGTTGTGAGTTTGTAATTGCACATAACAAAGATCAGTAATATTGACATAAGTAGTGATATTTCTTTACCACATTAAACTGCTCGGGATTAGAGCGTCTTCTACAGACGTACTGAGAGGAAGGTGAAGTACCTAAAACCTCAAACAGCGCCTCCGCAAGGCTAAAGAAACGACTACACCTTTCATCCTGGCCTTCATTTTTTGAATATTTTTCTTTAACTTTTTCTATTACACTTCTTATTTTAAATCAACCTGGGAGTAATGAGCTTAATATCAACTTAATTAAGTAAAGGCTTTTATACATACAAGGCATTCATGACTTTTGAGATGCATGTCGTTTAACCACACAGTGGTAACAGAGGTTTCAGTGCCTAGTAGAGTAACATGAAAACATCCATAATACGCACAAAAAACGTGCATAGCATCAATATGCCAACAGACAAAACTCCCATTTCAAAACTCTGCAGAATTAAATGAACCCAAAATCGTGTATCTGTCTGGTCTAAAGGACATACCTTCAGCTTATCGGCCTGAGACATCTTGAGCTGGAACTGAAACCTGAAACAAAACAAATAATAAACAATTAAATAAATATTTCACACATTAACGTCAAGCTGTTCTGGGTATATTTTTTAAAAAGTGGATAAAAGAGAATGCAGAACCAGCGTACGAGTCTCTTCAGGTCACAAAAGTCATGTAAAGGAAACACAGAACAGGAAACGTGCTGTCGTTTGCACATCCTCCATTCAAAAAAGAGTCTAAACCACAGAAAGCGCCTCTTGCACCCTTACTTAACTGAACTCGGCAGTGAAGACCTGTTAACTCATGCAAATTTCACACATCAGAACACTCTTTATACACTTAAATTCTATGACTTTTAAAATACCACATTTCTGTTCATAAAAATATCTTCCAAACTGATCAATCCTTTTAGTTTTTAATCGCTTATTTTATCAAATTTAATCCAGACATCTTGCCACTACTAACAATAAACAAAAACACTGAAAGACACCGTCAAATACTCTTGCACAGCACAGGCTACCACTTACCTATTTATTTTATAAATTATACATTTTTATTCTGGTTAAACTACTATAAATGAAAATCTGTCAAATAAAAAGTTTCCTTTCTAAGATGAGAGAATCTGTAACAGTGCAGGTCTGACTCCAATTAACTGGTTGTTGGTGATGCAGAGTTAAATTCTAGGCTGTCCTTTAACTTTAAATGAACTCGATACTGTTTCAGCTCCTTAGATATCTCACACTCGTCTGGTGATCCACATTATAATTATAATTAGGCGGCTTTTTATAGGCCAGTAGTGATAAATAAAAAATGTTGACTAATGAAGGAACTCAAATGGTGAACATCCTGTAAATGTATTTGTTAGTGAAGAATATTGAGTGTATTTCTAGTAAACATTAAGTGAGTAACATGCAAATGTAAAAAAAAAACATCTCTGGCAGTGTATAAGTGTAGAATTTGACAAGTAACACACACAACTCAGGTAAGAGCTATTACACATTCCCCCAAGGCAAAACTATGTAACATTTCTTGACTTTAGACTAATCAGAACAAGCTTCATCGCATTTTTGCTTATTGTGTTACAGCAGCAGACGTATGGGTAAACGGGAGATGTTATTCCACTGAAAACGAATTTCTCAAAGTTTGTAAATATGTAACTAACAGCAGCCGTCCTGAAAGAACAGCCCACACTTGTTTCTGCCCATAAATTAGTATGGTGGCACTTTAACATTGTGTGTACTTGTGTGTCATGTTGGGCCTGTTTATTATGTGTTGACTTTGTGATAAATAATGTTTGCTGTGGTGGCTTCCAAACATTCTCCTCAGAGATCAATAATCAGTCTGTCATCTATCTATTCATATACCCATCCAGCTATCCATCCACATATTTATCTATCCATCTGTCTGGTTACATACACAATACAGACCAAAGTATTGGGACACACTCCTTAATTACTGAATTCAGGTGTTTCATACCACATTGCCACAGGTGTACAAAATCAAACATACCTGTACATTTTGGACAGCGCCATGCTTCCAACTTTGTGGACACAGTTTAGGGAAGAACCATCAATCAACCAACCTTTGTATGTATCTATATTTATGTAAGTATCTATCTTTCTATTTAATTATCTATAATTATCTATATTTCGTATATGAGTCGCATTATTAAGTTCTGTGATTCATGTCTAAAGTATGTAAGTGAACTCAGAAAACTCAGAAAAATTTAGTTTGTTAAATACTTCTGGTTGGATGGACCTTTTAAAAATGTAATGTCTTGTTAAAATGTATTCAAACCTTCATTATTTCATGTCCATATTTGCTGGAAATCGTGTTTTCATCTGGGTTCCCAGTGAACAGACTGGTTTGGGATGTTTTACTGGTGGAATGTTTTTCTGATAAGACTGTAAATGTGGCAGAGCTGGTTAGCCTAGCAGCAGTTAGCTTCATTCAATTAAACACAAGGGAGGGAGCACAAATTACAGCTTTTAAACCAACCCAGGACATGTAATCTAGGTACGAACGTGTTATACGATGTAAAACAGCTTTACGTTTCTCTCTGAAGGCTGTACTTTTACGTTAAATCAAATTTAGTGAGAAACACCAACAGCATACATGCAGGAACTGCCTATATCCATGCAGCATCTGGTCCGTTTCGAGACCAAAAAAACACGGTTAGACAAAGGTTTACAGAGTAATTTAACGAAATAACCAGCCTGAAAATGTGTACGAAGCATTCAGAAGGGAAATAGGTCAGGATAAGCACGAAAAAACAGCTGTAATTCGAACACAAACCTGTTTTTGGTCGAGTGGAGCAGAAAGGAGGAGATCTGAAATTCCTGCGGAACTGAGGGGCGGCGCCTCCACACAGAACCGAGAGGGGGCGCGCCTGCACTACAGCGCGCCGCAGCGTCTACCTTTCAAAATAAAGGTACAAAACATGGGACACACCTCTTAATTCAGGGTTTGTGCTAGGCCCCTTACTTCCAGTGAAGGACAATCTTAATACTTCAGCAGGCCAAGACATTTTAGACAACGCCATGCTTCCAACTTTGTGGTCACAGTTTGCGGAAGAATCTTTTCTATTCCAGCATGTCCCAGTGCACAAAGCAGCTCCATAAAGACATGGCTGGAGGAGTTCAGTGTGGAAGAACTTGACTGGTCCTGACCTCAACCCCATCCAGCACCTTTGGGATGAACTGTAACGGAGATTGTGATCCAGACCTTCTCCTCCAACATCAGTGTCTGACCTCATAAATGCTACAGAATTAATGGGTTCAAATTCCCACAGAAACTCCAAAATCTTGTGGAAAACCTTCCAAGAAGAGTGGAAGCTGCTATAATATGATAAAATATGCACATGTGCATTAACATGTAGTTTCACAGAGTGACATGAAATATCACTACTTATGTCAGTATTACGTATATACTACTGATCTCTTGTGTGCAATAATAGTCTCCTAACCACCAATGGTTTTAGTAGCAATTCTGTATATTACGTGTCTATAGTAGTAATACCTCTCGTGTGTGTATATAGCATAGTGTATTTTTATTGAATCTTTATATCTTTATATATCTTTATATAAGTTATATCTATAACATATGCGGTGTTTTTTTATGTTTTTGTTCGAAGAACATTGAATTGACTTTTAGGGAATATTAACATGCGAATGAAGTATTTCTGTGTGTGCAAAGAATTTAATGGGTGTGTGTGGTTGGTGTTTCTAATAAAGTGGCCAATAAATGTAGCTACATGGTAGATGTACCTAATAAATTCTGTACAGTACAATACAATGAACAGAGTGACTCCTCTGTCGCATACACACAAATACACAAAACGTTTCTGCGTTTCTGCTCTCATTCCATTCCATTCCATTGTTCCTGTTCCTGTTTATGTTCTTTGCTATGTTCAATCTTAACCTTTTTGTAGGTGAAGCTGGGACTTCTTACATGTGAAAGACAAAGAGAGAGAGAAAGCGAGAGAGAGAGAGAGAGAGAGAGAGAGGAAGGCTGGACAGATGGTATCAAGAGGGAAAGCAAAGATGGAGAAATAGGTGGAGAGATAAAAGACAGAGGCAGAGAAGAGATGGGTAGAGAGATGATAGATGGAAAGTCAGAGGAGAAGGAATGGGGAGAGAGAAAGAGAGAATGAGAAAAGAGCGAGCGAAAGAGGAAGGATGAGGGACAGCAAGGATAGAGAGATGGGTAGAGAGATGATAGAGACAGAGGAGAAGAGATGGGAGAGATAGAGAGAGAGGAAGGCTGGACAGATCGTAGCAAGAGGGACAGCAAAGATAGAGAGATGGGTAAAGAAGTGATAGAGGCAGAGGGAGGAAATGTGGAGAGAGAGAAGGAGGGAGGGAGATTAAGAGATACAGATGGGTAGCGGGATTGAGAAAAGGAGAGGAGAGATGGAGAGATGGGTAAAGAGAGTGAGGGAGAGAGAAATGGGCTGAGAGAGCGAGGGAGGGAAAGACAAGAATGAGGTGGTCATTCGAGAGGGCAGTGAGAGATGAATGGAGCCGTTGGGAGAACAGGCCGGCGAACAACATGCGTCAGCAGAAAAAACAGACAGAAAAAAGACCCATAAACCCCTGAGGCAGAGCCCACACTCGTTCCTTTCACACTCATTTAATTCACCCGTTCATCGCTCTGTCAAAGTGGACAAATACAATTACATAGAATTGAATCCATTTCCCTTGTCTATTACTTCCGTACAGCCTCATCTGTCTCTCTCTCTCCCTCTCTCTCTTTCCCTCTCTCACTCTCCCTCCCTCTCCCTCTCTCTCCCTCCCTCTCCCTCTCTCTCTCTCTCCCTCTCCCTCTCTCTCTCTCTCCCTCTCTCTCTGTCTCTCTCTCTCACTCTCTCTCCCTCTCTCTCTCTCCCTCTCCCTCTCCCTCTCTCTCTCTCTCCCTCTCCCTCTCTC
>JBBPCY010072857.1:0-10723 GCA_037974405.1 Brachyalestes nurse
TCTATGGGCTATACAAAACATGTTCATGAAGTTCTTTGCACAAAATTACTCTCACATAAAGAGATATCACTGGCTTTATTCTTCACAGTTTGGGTCCCGTTTAGAGCTGTTTAAAAAGAGGGCCCAGTGTGACATCCCACTGGGCCAATTTGCATAGAACCGCCCCTCATCTGTCGAGACCCCACCCACTAGATTAGTTGATGATCCATCATTTTGCCTGTCAGTTTTACGAGCACAGATAAGCTGAGCGTTACGGCTACAGGCGAAGGCAGGTCACTTATGAAGTGCTGTGTTGTTGCTGCAAAGAACAGCACAAATCCCTCCACTTTCTCTCAGACAAAGAAAGAGAAAGACTGCGTGGCTCCATTTCATTTTTTTCGATGGCCCTGTCCCAGCAACCATCGGTTTTGTTCCACCTTAAAAAGTTCCACCTTAAGTATTTAAGGTGGAACGGAAAATTCGAATAAGAGCTGTGAATAATGAGCTAACATCACAAATCCCAACACTTTCTCTCAGACAAAGAAAACAGAAGAACTGAATGGCCCCATTTCATTTTCAATGGCCATATCCCAGCAACAATCGGTTTTGTTCCACTTTAAGTATTTTAGGTGGAACGGAAAATTTTAATAAGGAGCTGTGAATAAGGAGCTAACTTCAGCGTCGTGGGGGATCTGTACCTGTTGTCTGTGACAAGTCAGCAAAAGAGGGAGATGTAAGTACTTTCATATAATTACTTTTTGTGCTTTTATCGCAGTTAAGTTTTTTCGTCACGAGCAGCATAAGGGGTGGGTGGAGCATGGGGTGGGTGGAGCATGGGGTGGGTGAGGCGTGGCAAGCAACAGCTTATTTGCACAAAAGGGACAGAGCCCTGAAACGGTTTGTTTTGAACATGACCCAAACTGTGAAGAATAAACATGGTGATATCTCTTTATGTGAGAGTGATTTTGCTCAAAGAACTTCATTAAAATGTTTTGTATAGCCCATAGACCTATTATAACATGTTTTTTTAAGTGAGTTTTGCATAATAGGTCCCCTTTAAAGCATTTAGCAGCCACTTTTATCCAAAGCAACTTCCATTTAAATGCAGGTTCAATGCAGCAAAAGAATTTCACATTGTTCACACTGTTTGCTGTGCTGTGTTCATGCAGGTTAATAAATCAAAATAAATTAAAATTTTTAAAAAATCCCTATCCAGGGCTCCAGACAAAATTAAAACCTTAGGAGCCATTGGCTCCTAAACACAAAATATTTGGGAGCCAAGTTATTCATGATCTCTGTCAAATGTGACATAAATAAAAAAAATATTGTCATGGCACATTTTGTCTCCAGTCTTACCCCATGTAAAGAGGGTAAAACAAAACAAGAAACCACAACAGGGACTAAATTGTTGTCAAAGTAAAACATAGTGTTTCTCATGTAGTTAATGTTTGTTTTTCCTATATTTTAGAATGCGTGAATGAGTCGGTTCTTTGACTAAATTTGGGAAAAATTTGAGCCATTTGGGCGTAGACACAGAATATTACTAGACTGACCACAGACATAGAATATTACTAGATGCCACATGACCAGCTGGATCGTATGTCAAGGTCACCGCCATATTGCGAGAGGCACTGCTGTGGAGTGATGTAGTGGATAAAGATGCCTCACGCATGTTCTGCATGGGGCTGTACGCTCCAAACAAGATCCCGAGGGATTACATTTCATAGGTAAGGCCATTTTATAAACCTTAACCTTAGCTAAGCTATCAAAGCTGTGCATTCCTGTGTTCATCAGCGTCCAAACAAGGTTTTGGCTAAACGCATGGCATGAACTATTAACATTGTTGTTAGCTCTTAAGTAAAATTTTCTCAAACTCTGGAGGCTTCCTAGAGAAATCCACATCAGTTTATACATCTTAACCTAAGCTAGCAAAGCTATGGAGCCTCCAAAAAACATTTTGGCTAAACGTAAGCACTATAATACGGGATTTTATAATAGCCAAATATAATCAAAACAATTGTTCAGCCTTACCAGGGTCTGTCATTCAACACATTTTGAGAAAGCTGTATTGTGATGTGTGCAGTGGTAGTTTGGTAACAAATGTTCAACCGGCATCATATGGTCAAAGCTACCACTTAATGTCATTAAAACACCTCGGAAGTTTAATGATTCCTTCTGAGGGGACAGTCAAGGTGGTTAAAGTAGCGGAGTGTGTTATCCGACAGTCATCATGGCATCTTTGATCGATCAGTTTGTCCGGGCCACAGTTTGGATTTGACAACCATCATTTTATGCTCTTGTCTTTAGTTGTGTCAGTCTTCCATGAACTAAGGCTGCACCACACTCCAAGACTAAACACCCTTGCAGAGTGGCAACACACGAAAAAGCTGTTCCAGGGATTTTAGATCCAGTCCTGTATATATTTAATACCGAGACACTATAGTGATAACACAGTAACCACTTATTGTATGTGAGAGAGAAAGGAATGAAAAATTTTTTCATGAGCCCATGTGTATACAATAAAATGTTTGTATTTTTTGTCACAGAGTCTTATTGTGTTTTCATCAGAAAACCACGTCTACCTGTATTACTTTACATGGTATTTTCGCCACTCAGAGCATGAAGGACACTCTGACATACCGTGTGAACTGGGAACAGTGAATGTGGTGTCTACCCTGTATGTCTACACATTCTGGGGGCCAAAAGAGCCGGATCTTCTTAGTGATCTGATCCAAATGATCTGACTCATTAAAAAGAGCCAAAATTCCCATAACTTCTCACGTGACAGTGTAGTAGGAACTGCAGAATCAGGTTGAGCGTGTCTGCACTTTCTTGTACTTTTATTTTCACTTCTATTGGTTTTGAGAGACAATCGCCATTGGCGACTGAATTGAAAAAAAATCTAGTCGCAAAATAAAAAATCTGGTTGCATTGTCGACCATTTTAGTCACAATCTGGAGCCCTGCTAACTACAGGGGACAGTCTCGCTGGAGCAACTTGGGGTTAAGGGTCTTGCTCAGTAACCCAGTGACACGCTTAAACTAAAACTCGTTCCTACTGACTGTTTAGCTACTGACTGAGGGTAGCAGCTAATATCTCATCCACCGTTCCTTTAACAAGAAAAACACACTACATAAATTAATGAATGAGAGATCCTCTGCAGTTAATGTTTCAAAAGGCACTAAAGGCCATGTTTACGGATCTTTTTCATTTAAACAGTTCCATTTGCAGTGTTCTTGGTTATCTATTTCACCCATAAAAGTCAAGAATGATTACCTTTAGCATTCTGTGTTACTCTTCGGCTGTCAAGTCCACGCTTCAAGCTGAAGCAGACCCTTGAATTCCGCCACATTAGAGCACAATGGCTACCAAACAGACAGAAGCACACAGCTTTGCTGACCTTAACTTTACTACAAATCAACCTTGAAAACATCTGACAGCTCTTTTATCACCCACAGGCCACCTTGAAGAAAGGGATGTTTTACATGCTTTTTAGCGTCTTTATCTAGTCATTACACAATGTTGATATACATAAAAGTAGATGTGCATTAAATATTTTAGAGGTTGTGAGGTAAGCTCTGACTTTAGTATCTGTACTGATAGAGATGCCTTCTGTATGTAGTTGTGTATTTGTCACTGCAAGTCACATTTAGATCAAATTCAATTATTTTCAGTATCAGTAGTGATACTAGTAAATGCCACTATTTATATAAGACAATCTGCATTTTCATAAAACTCTGTTTAGTATACAAATGTACTCATTTCAATTTATGCCGTGAACATGAAGAAGATTTAAGAATGTCAGCACTGACCATTACAATTGATTATTGTTGAAAAAGCTTTGCATGTTGAACTGAAAACAGAACCAGTTAACCATATGTGTCTCTTTTGCATAGATGTTTTTAGTTAGATAAAATACTTACAATGTGTAAAGTTGTAGCAAACTGCCTCGAAGTGCCTGACAGGCCTCGGACCTCAGAGGGTTAAACAAACCCAAATGGTACACATAATTTGTTGTACTGTACTTAAGATATACATTAAGAGGCTGTATTTTGTTATGACAGATTCTGGAACTGATTTTTACAACAGCAAAAGTTTGTGACTGAGAAATACACAACAGGTAGTACATAGCAGAGGTGCTGAAAAAGAGACATGATAAATGTTAATATAAAATAAAGGCTACTACATATTAGGCTGCCTTTCTATAGATAAACCAGTTTAAATTCTGCCACTGTGCTACATTTCCCTACAGAGCACCTTTATTATTGCATTTTATTATCTTCTTCCAGTTCATGTTCTACTTCCTTGTGCGGGGCTGTGTGGGGTACATGCTGGCACAGGTGATCGGTGACCAGATCTGTAGTTAACAGAGCACTGTAACATAAATGTAGCACTGCATTGATCTTTCCAACCTCTGCCTGCACTGCTGCTGCTCATGTCCAGGCAAAGGATTAACTCTAGCCCATGCAATACTGGATTAGTCATGGCCAGGAAAATGGCTTTAGTTCTGAACTGCCATTTCCACACTATGGTGACAGGAGAACAAGAGAGGAGAAGACAGAGAGCTAAATAGAAAAGAATCATTAAAGTAAATAAAGAAAGAACGAAAGAAAAGGAAAAAGAAAATGAATGGATGTAAGCATTAAACACTGCACAAATATAAAGTAAGGCATAAGTTCTTGCGGCTTAGATGGAGTCCAATTTCATAGCAATTAGTATTATTATTCATCATCATCTTCACAGAGCATCATTTTTAAAAAAAGAGGCTGCATATCATAGTATCATCAGTGATATCGATCATCAAATCACATGACCAAAGGGTGAGTCAGATTCCTCAAAATCTGTGGAGCATGCTAGATTTTTAAAGATTTTTAAAAGCCAGAATATTACAGACTAGGAAACAACAGTACACTGAGAAGACTCATAAGTGATTAAACTGCAGTCTCATTTTGTCACCTCCCTTAAACCCACAATTATTTAATCAATTAGAACATATTTGGTCATATTCAGAGCTATCAATCACCAAGTAAGGGACAAAAATTGGAAGCAGAACAGAATTTTTAACATCCAGCAGATTGGTTCCACATGTTACCGACCGCAAGGCTATACTGACCGAAAAACCTCATGACTGTCCCCAATTTACTTCAGCTTCTCTCCCTAGACTTGCTTCTGCAATGAGATAGCCCCACCATTTCAAAACTGCAAACTAGATTGTTAGTAATTAACCATAAGCTATAAATGAGAGGTTAGTTCTTGGGGTCTTTAGTGGTACTGGTCAGAGCCTGTAAACCTGCTTCTTAACAAGCCCAAGTAAGTGAATAGCCTTGTCAAGTATTAGGACCAGGGCTCCCAGGGCCTGTACAGGGATGAAAAAAGTCGGGCTGTATCAGTCGGGCAAGAAACCGATCCAGGAGATTACAGTGGTTGAATCCCAGCTGCCAAAAAAAGCGCTCCAGGATGCCTAGTTTCTGTCACAGCCATGCTTGTAAAAGGCCCAGAAAGGCCCAAACAAGGGTTTCCACCTGTGCACGTTCAACTAGTCCTAGTTCCTAAATTAACATTCTTAACATCCTTGTCAAATTGTTGTTGAAATTATCCCTAGTGGGAATCCCTCTGTGTCATGTTAAAGATCACCCACTTCTGTATTTTGATAGGGAACCTCTTGGATATGTGAGAGGCCAAGATAATGTAAATGAAGACTTGAATCTGGACAGAAATTGTGACTTGATGAAAATTCCTTATCCGAATCCAGAAAATGATATCAGTAATTCTAAAACAACAACAGACCTTAGAAATAGCATGGGTCATTTAGTAAAAGTCTAGTTTTCACCAACACGTGACTGCTTTTATGACTTCATGCATGGAATTGAAAGCAGAAGTAGTGATATCCACAATATATTCTATCTATTAAGGTACCAAAGACCGCAGGCATGATGCAGAGATGAGCTGGAGAATATCAAGTTCTGTTTCTGCCCTCTTCCCCTTTCACTGCAGTTCAATTACCAGTCTTCACATCAATAACAACTGACTTTCTCTAACTCTCTTTCTGTCTCTTCTTCCCTTTGCCCACTTCCTGTCTTTCATACTTTCTTCCTCTTTTAGCACAGCTCATGGAAATCAGCCCCCTACCCCCACCCTCCTCTGTCACCATGGGTAGGGCAGCTGTGAGCCCCCTGTGCAATGTCACTCCACTTAAAGTCTAAGTAAATAGTGTTATCGGCAGCCTGAGCCCTGATAGATGGCCACAGGTTTAGGTTGGGTAAAGCCATGGATGTCGTTAGGTCTATTTTTGGTGGGCTTCAGCCCCCTCAAATTGATCCCAAGCCCCCCTAAAAATATAGTCATTATTATACTGTTTTTAAATTATATATCCATACATTTGTGCAAGATATCACTGAGTGCAGATACGCACTTAACAAATAGAAGCAAGGCTATGAATTGAAATGAAAAATAATAAATGTAGCTATCATTATTTAATTAAAATGATGTACTGGCTGTTTGAGCTGCTACAGGTAGCAGGCGGGCATTAGGACCCAAGTGGAAACTACATGTCACTGCTTGTTAGCAAGTAGCAACCAGAGCCCATTTACTATTAAAATTTATCTGGTAGCAACGATTGTACTCAGTTCAACAGAACAATACTGTGAGTAGGTGTCAATAACTGTTTGTTGCTTAACTTTACTTATGTTTCCTGAAGTGAAAGAAAAGTGACGTTGTTGGGTATTTTAAAACTAATTTAGACTAACTTGCCTGCATAATGCTGCTTTTATAATTGGTTAACGTGATCAAAAAAGGTAATGGTAAAGTGTCCCTGTTTTTGCTGTTGTACAAATATATCCTTCAGTTTAAATAGCAGATAGACATAAGAAAATATTTAGAAAGATTGAGGGAGAAGCTGGAAAGGGACAGGGGAGCTGATGCTGAGGGAGCATGCCTGATGAACACTGGTGGAGGCATGTAAAGAGATGATGTGTTTTGTTGTTGTTGTTTCTTTTTCTTCCTAACAAATGATCAACTTAATTTTCTGCATTTTCTAGTTCTTGGCTAATAAACAAACAAGAGAAGCCTATAAGGATGTTGCCTAAATGTAAGGCTGAGTACATAAGCATAAAGACAAAAATATTTTAACAACAGTCATACATAATGCACATACAGGCCTACTAAACAGAATAAAGTATTTGCTTACTTAATATAAGCCCCTCCCCAAAACATGTCTGAAAAGTTATGAAATTAACTTCAGGATCTTTAATATAAACTGTTTTGCTACTCTTATAAACAGAAGACAGTCTTTGATGCTTCCACCTTCAAAGTAAACCTCAGGCTTTGATAGATGTCTTTAAAAGTGATATACCTATTCAAGTGATAAAGTTGATAGTTTCTGGTTAGTTTCTAGATTATTTGTTGGTGTACTGGCTTTTTCTCTTCGTTCTCAATTGTAAGGTGCAATATATTCTTATTTGAGGGAATACATCTTTGAGAAATATTCATACTTCTTTTGTTCTGTCAGATTTCACTAAAAAACTAAACTACCAGTGAATAAACTAATGATTGTACCACACCATTATGTTATCTTCTGTCCAATGTTGGTAGTCAGTGGTAGGCAGCAATGAAAAACTTTATTTGGAAAGACACCAAGCATGAAGAAAGAGGAGTTGTGAAACTACATCTTTAGATTTTATATTTCACATTAAATATTATTAAATGCATTGTTAGATATATTTGCTAGCATGTTTTTAATGAACACAACCCCAACATGTAGGCTGTTAAAAAAAAAACCTCATGTGCTCATTTAGAGTGTAATTAAAAAAAAAGGTAGATATCCTAAAGACTAAGGAAACCAAAGGCAGGGGATCTTCCAGAGAATCTAGGGAAACAAAGCACGAGTCCTGCACGGGTCCACTTTTGGAGACCTGCAACCACCCGCACCCGCACAGTACAGTACCACACCCGCCTGTTCACCCGTGATTATATCAAAACTAAATCCGCACCCATTAACATTCCGCCCATTACCCACCCGTGCCCATGATAAATTACACGCAAAAGCATTCTATTGAAGTGCACGGCAGGACTGGCCTCTCAGGAGGCTTTGCGTGTGGAGTAAGTGGCCTTTTCCTGTGTTTTTGGGTGGGGGGTAGATGTTGTTACGTAGTATTAGAGATTATTTATGGTGAGTGTGTGTATGTTAGTTGTGTTAAATAGTAAATGTGAGTCCTTCTCACCAGTCACCCTCCTCCAGAGTCTTAGCTCAGTTGTTGGAGTTGTAGAGTATGCCTTGGCATGCCAGTGGGGGTGCAGTACTCGCTAAAGTGTGAAGTCTGTTTTGAAACGGTTGGCTGAGAATAAATAGGCATTTTGTTTGAAGAATAGTGTGTCTTCACATTTTCCTCTTTCATGCTAGCCACAATATCATCCACAATCTCAGGTTTGAGCTGCATCCTGCGTTCTTGGATCACAAATCCAGCGGAAATGTGCTTTCCTTGGAGCGCATTGAACACACTGTGATAATGACAATTTGTACATGATAATCTTATACATAGATGTTTTCGCTTATGTTACTATTGGAGGCTACAGAACTGTTTTGATTGACCTGCTACCCGCCCGTATGTAATTAATTACCCGTCCGCATACCCGCCCATACATTTCCAGAATTCCAGATTAAAATCCGCCCGTTTCAGCAACTTTCTGAAGGTACCTGACCCGGTGCAGGACTCTGAAACAAAGTGTGCCAGATAAAAGCATAATTGCTGTACATGAGATAATAAAATTAAAGAAGCCTGTTTAGGTTTGGTGAAAAATCTTCAGCCCTCTATACGCGCTAATTCCCTCCAACAACCCTGGGGGCTAAGTCCCCTTGTCTTCCAATCCTAGTGACATCCCTGGGTAAAGCATTGTGGCAGGACGAATATGCACAGAGGGACAAGTGCTTTGCATGTAACAGCTAATGTCAGGTTAGTGTGTGTGTGTGCAAGCGTGCGTGCATGTGTGTAAGAGAAAGAAAGGTAAATGGCCTGGTGTGGACTGCTCCTTGGGGACCACTGGAGGGCAGATACACGGCTATTAGCCATGGAAAAAATGACTTTCTCTCTCTCTTTCCAACCTCATTCACCTGGAAAACACTTAAACCAATGATGTTGCTAAACACATACACATACATCCACACACACACACACACACACACACGCACACACAAAGACGTACAGTCTCCATTATTCACCCTGCCTCACCACAACAAAAAAGCCCAGTGACATCCAGGCTCACGTTTCAAACAAACAAACACAAAACTGTACTGTGTTCACCTAAAAATGCACTTGTCACGAATCTAGCCACAGCTACAGCCACGCACTCCAACTTGCCTCTCCTGAGTTTTAGCCACACCCCTTGGTCACGCACACCACCACACACAAGGAACCAATCTCGCCTTCCAGCTGGCCTGTGCAGCACGCCCGCCAAATCCTCAGAAGACTACTAGACGTCTCATGATGGGAGCGAAAAACTATGATGTGGGTAACTGTGAACCATGTCCACAAAGGTGCTTCCTGTCAATCCTGAGAATCGGAAATTAGGACCTCACTTCGTTGGCCCCTTTCGAGTAATTCAGCGAGTAACCCAGTCACCTATCATTTGACAGTTCTCCATTCCCTGTGGATGAGCCTAGTTTTCCATTCCCCCTTACTCTGCAAGGCCCCCCAACTCGCCTCCGTGACCGACTAACCAATTGCGTTTCTCAGGAGTCCCAGCCACGCTCTTCAGTCACGCCCCACTCGCACACCTCTCACCACCTCGGCAATCAACCTATGAATAGTGTTCTCCAGTGTTTTAGCCACGCCCACCACATGTGCACTCAGAACCGATCTTTAGGTCCACTAAAGACTATTGTTGTTCATTCAAGGACTACCCTTTGCTTGCCCTTTGTGGATTACCTGTGTTCTGAACCTTGCTTTGTTTTTTGATGTCACTTTTTGACTGGAGTTTGCTTCTTGGATACAACCACTGCCTGTTATTACTCTTGAACTTTGTCTGCCACCATTTTGTGTCTTTTGCCTGTCTGCTTTCCCATGTACCGACTAGGCTGTTATTATTCAACCATTCTTTGTTTTTTTTTTTGGACTTTTTGTGCACACTGGCCACTGTCCTAATTCCCTACTGCAACTTATACTATTTAAAAAACATCTCCTTTTATCCTTTTATCTTATCTTTTTGTGGAACTTGTGAACTTTTTTGTGAAAAAATCTCAGAAAGAAACCATTTTTTGATGTTTAAACTGTGGGTAGCTGGGTAATAAAGTTTCATTTGATATGTGTTAATACTACAGACCAATATCCCATCTACCTTGCCAATTCCTTTAAAGTAAGACTGATAGCAGGCCTGATGTTGATATCCACAGCTTCTATCACTGTGTTGCTCTGGCCAGAGAAAGATTTCAGTTTAGCTTTCCTCATCCTCTACATATTTGATGTTATAAACGACATTATAAATAGTGCTTGACATCTCCCATAAACAGAAAATTAACTAACATCCACACCCCTTTATTGCTGTGACAGTGCACAGTCAAGCATATGGGAATATGGTATGAATGTTTTAGAAAAGTGTCACTGTAAGACAAGGATCAAGGAGCAATTGTGGTACTTGTTTCCAAAGACCCCACAGTTTTATTAGTTACATTTACAGCATTTATCAGACGCTTTTATCCAAAACGACTTCCATTTCCTAACTACAGGGGGCAGTCTCCCTGGAGCAACTTGGG
>JBBPCY010072858.1:0-10722 GCA_037974405.1 Brachyalestes nurse
ACACACACACACAAACACACACACACACACACACACACACACACACACAAACACACACACACACACACACACACACACAACCACCACCACCAACACCCCCCTTCCCTCACTCCATGGAACTTGGAACAACTACGACTTTAATTAATTACCTGTTAAAACACAATATTTTTTATACTGCACATTCCCTGTCATGTTGCTTCTACAATTGCACAATTGCACAATCATATTTATTTCTGTTCTGTATTGCTGCTACAATTCTGTATTGCTGTTTTGCATCTTTGCACACAACTCTCTGCTGCTAGAATATAGTTTTTACCCGTCATTACCAGTGTTACTAAGTAACACGTTACTGCCCAACACTGGTCATAATCCTGTATTATCTTGACTGTAGATGTTGTCAGTGGCACTGACCGCTGTCTTGTCTCACCTAGTTGTATTTTCGCTCTTGTTCTCTGTCCTGCCTGCACTTGTGGTCTTGTGTTCTGTTCTGTTCTGCTATTGTGTTGCACCATGGTCCTGAAGACATGTTGTTTCATTTTTACTGTGTACTGTGTATACGATAGTAATGACAATGAAACCTACTTGACTTTGCTTAACTTGAATAAAATATGTAGCTTAAATTAAGTAAACTGAAATTCAAAATATTTTTTTCATATTTAAGTACATTACACTTGAATCGTGTATTTTCTATTTTTATAGAAAATGCAAACCGGCCTATTGTTTAGTAGCTTGTATCTGTTATATTTTGAACAACACTTCAAAATCAACTTTAGCTTGCACCATCACCCTGGGCTACTCAAAGTTTTGCTCTACTCTCTCCTGGGTGCATTATGCCATCACAGATGACTCAAACAACTAAACCCTTGCAATAAAGCATCTATTACAAATGAGAAGCACACAATACAAAACAATAGTGAAGGCTGGAGGCCAGGCGGAATAGCACAGTGCCTATCTCTCACTCTCACACACACATACATACATACACAGCATATGTGCCATCCCTTCCTCCCTTTAATCACTCTTTTTCTTTCTTTCCATTCGAACCATTAGATCGGGATGAATTTGGAGGTAAAACTCTGTGTTTGTCAGATTTGTTACTTTGAAAGATCTCCTGCACCCTATGGCCCAGAAAATCTTTCTTCATTTTTCTACTGAAGTTATGAACTTGCACTACAAACTTGATGACTCAACAAAATCAAAAAATATTTTCACACTGCTGACCAGTGAAACATAGAACATTATTTTTTAAGAAAAACAATAAGTTTCCTGGCATAGGCTTTTCCTTTCTATTTCATATGTAGTTGTAGTTGCCACTCTTTAATTACACCATTTTATTCCTGTCATGCAATTGACCATGGATTACCACAAATGTATTACCACTTACTAATAAAATACTATCATTACAAATGCGATGTTAGCATAAGATTTGGGGTTCAGTGTTGAACAGGAATTAAATGTACTGAAGAAGTACTTCGCAATTTTGTACTTTGATGCTGCAATATAATATTACAGCAGTTTTTTGACTCTGCATGTTGTCTTTTTTTTACACTATTTGCTTCAGAGAACGCTATTTTAACTCTCTGTGTACTTGCGTATGTGGCTGGGCTGACAATAAACTTACTTGAATCTTGAACCTTGAAGTGCATACCAACTTGCCTGCACTGACTTGGGACTCGACTTGAGACCTGCCTGTATTGACGTGAGAGTTTAGTTACGGTATGGAGTTTCTTCATCATCTCTTGACCTTACTGTAGAATTGACTAGGTGATCCAGGTATAGAATGGTAACTGTAATTATTGAGTGGTTAGGTTAATTTACTGACGGAATTCCAAGTTTCTTGTCTTTTTGTATTTATACTAATGTTATACTTTTTTTGTAATGTTTTTTTTTTTTCTGATCAAGTAAGCACTTGCCTGATTAATACCTTAATAATAATAATATTTTTTTCCTCAGCAAAGTACAAGTCACAAGGCTCAAGTCTGGAGATCAAGCCTGGACATTAGTGTAAATACAAAAATCTGTGATGCTGGACAAGCCCCTTCAGATAATCTCTCTCCTCACCCTTCCTACCCACATCCCCCGACATCCTCTTCCTCCACTCACTGCAATCTGCACTCCATTCCTTCCTCTTCCTGTGCTTTAACCCTCCTAACTACCCTTCCACTCCCCCACGCATTGGAAACAGCTCCAGATAGCTTCCTTTCTTCACTGTCTCCTTCAGCTAACCTTGTATGTCCGCTCACTTCCAGGCCAGCAATGTTTTCATCACCTGGCCCATGGTAGACACACATTCTGTGCATCAGCTAAGAATTACTAAAAGAAGGTGGAAGGACTCTAAACTTTTAAATCCTCACTCGTACCAGTCTCTCCTATCCAGGTTATTAATGGAAGTAACAAATGCAAAGAGAGAGGGAGAGGGACACTGGAAGCATCTCTTTACCTTTACCATTGCTCTTTACTATTTTCTCTTCTTCCCTCAGCTTCCCTCCTCCTCCCCTTCCATCCCATTCTATTACCCTGGAGGACTTTGCCACCTTCTTTGAGGAGAAGGTTAACCGAATCCGCCCAGTCCTTTTCACCTGTGTCCTTTCCCCATCACTCCATATCCCCCCGCTCCTAATTCCCTAGCTTGCTTTTCTCATCTTTCACTGACGATGCCCTCCAGCTACTAGCATCCAACAATTCAACCACCTGCCAGCGGATCCCATCCCATCCACATTTCTCCAGACAATCTCACAGGACCGGCTACGCTTCAATATTTCCATTATAAACAGCTCCTTGTCCTCAGGTCATATGTAGCATCTGCATTTAAGATGTCCAGGTGGTATAAATCCAGAAGAAGCTCATGCTGGATAGCCCTGACACCAACAGCTATGGTGTTGTATCACTTTTTTCTTTCCTCTTTAAAAAAGTTGAATAGTTGAGATATATATATAGATAGATAGATCTCTCTTTCTCACTCGGAACCAGCTTTAGGCTTCCAACCTATCTGACTTCAAACCAGCACACTCTACAGGAACTGCCTTCGGAGAGGTCAGTGAGAAGCTAGACGCAGCAAGATCAGCCAATATATCATCGTTCCGGATTCTTTTTGACCTCTCAGCAGCCTTTGACATACAAAATTCTCCTGTCTGTTATCTCCAGGTGTGCTTCTATCAGGTAACATGTAGAGAGAGTCTGCTTCATGTAGACTCACCACCATAGTCCTGCAAGGCTCTGTGATGAGTCCTCTTTTCTTTATACTTGCTGTTTTGGCAATGTAATATATTCCCATGGTTTCTCCTACTGCTACTATGCTGATGACACTTCTTCTCACCTTGACACTCAGGGTTCTAGTTGTGTCCCGACATGTCTGAATGACATCTCTTCATGGATGACAGCCCATCACCTGAATCTGAATCCCAGCAAGACTGAGATGCTCTTCCTGGAAATACTGGTCACCATGATCTTAGTCTCTTATTTGTGAACATTTATTCATTCCACTGGAAGATGCCTCGGCGTTAGAGTTAACATTCTTGGCTCATGTTGCAAACCTGACTCAGTCATGCTGGTTTCTCCTTTAAAACATCTGGAGAATCCTGAAATAGTATTTTATTGCACTTACGTGATGAGGGCTAACCTAGTTCTTTAAAATGTCTTGAAATTGTGCAATTTGACCACATTGTGTAATGCATTCTGTGTAGACAGCAAATCACTTTTCGGTTGCAGAAGAATGTATAAAATGATTCTAAAACGCTAGTCTTATGCAACATTACAGGTTTGTTTTAACACTAGAACCGCCAACATTCCATTCCCCCCCTAGAACCGCCAAGGGGGGTCATTTTGAAGACATTCAGAAAATTAATATCTTTATTTTAAATACAGATAGACTTACAACGTCAAAGAGACACAGGATGCTTGCGTTCTGACAGCATTGGCAACACAAAGTAATGATTGTCGAATTTCTGAACGTAAAACTTACGAGTAGAACTGTGAAAAAACGCCGGGTTAACTCATTTTTAAATAAAAGAACAGAAATGATTCATGTGAAAAATGATTCCAAACTTTTGAATCACATAAACTGTCCAGCTGGGTTGTCCAGCTCATTTGGCATCCTTAAATATGAGCTTGAATATGTTATATGTAACACACTGCAAAGCCTGAGACATGGTATTACTCTCATACCGACACAAATAATAATTTAGTTATAATTAAGCTACCATTTTAGGTCACATTTGCAAACATAGAGCTCAAATGGCGCATGCATTTCGTGGTGTGCATTTTCACCCACGCTTCATTGCTGTTCAGCATCAGGCCTCCGCTTAGGAGAGAACCTGCGAGGCAGAGCTCATGAATATGTCAGAGCATATGGTTTGAAAAACTGCTCATGCTGTATTAAGTTCATATGCACTCAACACATCAGCTCAACACTCAGCACGCAGCACGCACTCTACAGCATGACAAAGTCCAGCATACTCGGAGCCTGTAGCTGCATCTTCAATCGAGTGTGTCCACAGTTTGAACTAGTGTGTTCACGCTGGGATATACAACAAATATTTGTGTACTGTGTTAGATTAGTTAAGAAATCATACTGTATGTTGTTTTTCACTCAGTTTATTCAAAGCAGTGGATAAACTTTCACTTTATTATTGTTGTATGTACAGTCTCGGTTTGTAGGAGGAAACAAATGGAAAAAAAACAGACTGAAGTCTGCTGAATCTGAATATGTAAATGTGATTTGTATGGCAACTGTAATGTGAATGTAATTTGTTGTACCTAAATATTTAATTATGCAATTACATTTGTTAGTAATTGCTGTACTGTAGCGTGATGGTGGGGGTGTTGGGGGGGGTTGCTTCCCGTGTGTTTCCCCACTTATCCACCAATCGCTAAGTGAGTAAGTGGGGGAGGGGACTGATAGGATGGTTCCGCCCATGATTCGAACAGTGTAAGAATGTAAAATACTGTGCACAAATTGAGACAGTTCCACCAAACTGTTCCCATTTCTGTTTTATCAACGTTCCCCACTGATTTTACCCCCCAAATACAGACAATATGTGAGAAAGTGCACCATCCAGAGGGACAGTAAAGGGTAACAGGAGGGTCAGAGTGCAAGTTAGGAGGAATGAGCTGGCTTCTGCAGGATACGTGGAGAACATATTACAGTTACCATTCTATACCTGGGTCACCAAGTCAGTTCTACATAGTGGTAGAAGCCTAGTGTGTAAAACACGTGCCTGAGAATCTCCATAAAGTTGCAGGTTCAAACCCCCACTTTCTACCATTGTGTCCTTGAGCGAGACCCTTAACCCTCAGCGTCTCCAGGGGGACTGTCCCTGTAACGAATGATTGTAAGTCGCTTTGGATAAGAGCGTCAGTCAAATGCCGCTATTACCCTTTCCTTTTGCTTTTCTGCTGAAAAATCCAGCTTCCCCTGACCTTGTTACTGATGAGTGTATGTTTGGTGTTTGTATATGGCACTGCCAGAAACCACAATTTGACACTATTTAACAACTTCATGTGGTTTAAGAAAAGTGTGCAATGATCCTACCTGGTGTACATAACCTTCATTAGCCTTGTGGCTCCAGAGCAAAACTAAAGAAACATATTCCAAAACCAAAAGTGTGGTCTTGAATGGCCAACATTTTCTTTCCGGTGAGAGAAATAAAGTTGAAATGAAAATTTCGGCTATACTGTTTCTTTGACACCTAAGTATACGGTACATCCTGTCTTCCCTCTCTATCTCTCTCTCTCTCTCTCTCTCTCACACACACACACACACACACACACACACACCAATTACCTACTTTCCTGTCTGTTTGACTCTCCACCCTCCCTATCTCCTAATTCTATTCCTTTTATCCAGACCATGACGTTTGAAACACTTATGGAATATTCTAGGCATCCAGCAAACACATTGCAGAACATTTCAGCTGCTAAAACTGAATTGAATGTTATTTGATGGACATGAAAAACATGACCCATATTTTAAACATCGTGAAAAAAAGATCTAAATATAGAACCGTGGCTGAAAAAACACACCTCTGTAAGAAAGTGCTGCCTCGGAAAATATATGTTTGCATGTTTGTAAGCTGAAAACTCAGAGTGCTTTGAAAGTGAATGGGAAATGGGAATCCTTTCATACAACAGAGAAGTTCTTCTAAGCACACATACACATGTTAGGAAGATAAACACTAGAGACCATTCCCGTCCCCCAGGACTTTCTGTGTATGATAGGAAGTGAAGATTCTGTGGGTGTGTCAGAGAGGACCACGCCTGGCGGATCAGATTTCATAAAGAGATTTTAGACAAAGACGTCTAAGTGCTGTTTATCTCTAATGGGTGGAAAAAACAATACATTCTTAAATGCATCATAATTCTCCGATAACAGATTCTGAATTGATGCAAGAAAATCATACTTTTACACACCTTTTACATAAGCTTAGGTTTTTAAATAGACAAAATGAAGCAAGCGGGTAATAAACACATAGACCTCTAGACTTAATAGACTTAAATGAGTTTAAAAGATTCAGTACATTAACTATCCCTGGTGAATGCAGCATATTTGTACCTTTGCATGATTTAATTGAAAAAATATTTAAAGCAGGACATACATAAACAAATAATTGCACCAAAGTACAGGACAATTATGTATCCTAAATAAGGGAACTGAGAATATGTCCTTGATGTATTTGTACCCAAAAATGTAGGGGTATACCAATACAATCAATATATATTTCGTGTTGACAGGCGACTCAATGTTCAATATATTCACTGGAATGGAGATTGTGAGCCAGGCCTTCACATCCAACATCAGTGCCTGACCTCACAAGTTCTCTATGGAATGAATGAGCACAAATCCCCACAGAAACTCCAAAATCTTGTGGAAAGTGCTCTAAGATGAGTGGAAGCTGTTATAGCCACAAAGGCGGACCAACTCCATATTAAAGTCTATGTATCCAGTAAGCAATGCTCTTCGTTTACACACATTTGGACAAACATTACGACTTGCTATATTTCACCTGACCACACTTGGGCACTTGGTCTTGCACACATCATGTAGCTAGAACATCTCACAAATAAATGACTGTGAATAACGAATCAGTGAGCATGAGTGCTGAACAAAATATTGGAATGCACTTTACAACACATACCCGAACACACACATAGGCATTCTGCATGTGTGCCACGGTGATGCTTTTGTATTCACACAGGATTCACTCAGGAAAAACACTGTGTATGTAGGGCACTGCATGTTGCTTGTTATACTGTCATAATCATATTTTGTCAGATTATTGTGATAAGAACCAGACCGGGATGAAGGCCTGGATTTTTATATTTATTTGTGGGTGGGCGCCCCTGTGCATGTATACGCAGGTTAGCGAGTTAGCGTGTGTGTGTGTGCGTGTGTGTGTGTGAGTGAGAGAGCTGATGTAAATGACTCCAGTGTGTGTATAAACATCTATCATCTCTAAAAATATCTTTCTTCAGATTTCTTGGAAATGTGACATGTGTGATTGCTCTCATATGCGCTGTGGCTGCTGTGAAGCTTTTGGGAATTACTGTATAAACCACCCGGAACATTTTCCCATATATATGTTTTTCAGATAGAGGCAGATAGGTCCTTGCCTTCACTGCTAACATCCATATGTTTGGTAGACATGAACAAACAGCTCTGTCTAAACAAACAGACTACATCTCAATCAGTATGGAGGTGGGGGGCTACATTTTTTTGTGGGCCAAGGTTTTTTTTTTTGGTTGATTTATGTCAAAGATGCGTTTTGTGCACTGGGTGTCCTGTCTTTGATGCTCTCCAGATGGCTGTTATCTGAACTCTAGGTGGTCAGAACCTTATATTATGAGTATTCTTTTAATGCTGACCAGTGAAATCAAAGGTAAGGCGGATCTCCAGTGAGTCGTAATGGAAGAGGGATTAATGATTGCAGCGGATTAATAAAACGTGGGATTAGCGATTGACAAACTAAAAGCAGCTTTTTTAAATGTAGCTTTTTTTGCTGACAGTTTATTATTAGTGCTTGAATGTTCTGCCTGTGAGTATGAAAACATTAGCTTGCTGGCCCTGCTGGGGTCTAATCAGGGCCTCTGTGGAGATGTCAGGTAAGTTTAAAGGTGTTTTGCTATGTTAATTGTGGATAAAAAAGCAAATAGTTCAGCTAACGAAATTAAGGGCAATTATACAGCAAAAGACATTTCACTGCAATTCAGTGTATTTAATGAAGGTGTTTGACCTTTAAGGAGGCTGCAGTATTGTCATGGAAAACTACGTTATTTTTGTAGGTTTGAAAAATGCAATAGTGTAAACTTCTTAAGAAAAAAAAAGCGTGGGGTGCCTCACCTCACTTCTGAAAAAAAAACACAGTGTGAACGCAACCTCCGCCCTCCAACCCCTCAAGTGTTCTTTCATAATGCTTGCATGAGGTCTGATGCATAATGCAAGCATAAAAGATTTCAGTGGTGTAACTACAGTATGTATGCATATCTAAGTAAATTCTCGTCTCATCTTGGGACATTTTCAGAAAGCAGATACGAGATGAAGGTGACATATGTTCTCACAATGATCCTGTTCTATTTTATTGTACATTAACCAAATGGACTATGCATAACGATATGTATACAACTATATATAGATGTACTTTAACTAAGTACTTTAACTAAGTAAGTATGACATCATACAGCTAATGTTCCCTGAAATGTGTCAACACTAGTTATATTTACTCAGTTACATGTACTCAGGTAACGTTTAAATGTCGTACTTCAGTATGTTAGTCACACATTTTAGTCATTTATTAAGCTACTGCCTTTTTTACGTTTCATTTTATGATGTTGTGTTGTTGTGTTGTTATTATCTGTTGGTACTGTGTTCTGACTGGTTACACCTTTGACCTCTGCAGTTTATCTTTATTTTTAATAAGAGTGCATCAAAAACGTGGTGAGACGCTGTATATGCTAAGAAGTATGGTTGCATTACTTTTATTCACTCAGTACTGATCAGTAGTATTTTTGATCTGATATTTTTGCCTTTCTACACCTCTCATCAGATTATACTATTAGATTTTCTGGCCAGAGTGGGACAACAAGCTACTACATTCATCCAACAACAAAGTATTTTATATATCTTAGCAGGTAGTAACTACATATTTATGGAATTACTCGACAAAATAAATAACAAAATTTCATATACATTCATCACATTTACATGTACGGCATTTAGCAGATGCTTTTATCCAAAGCGACTTCCACTCCCTAACTACAGGGGACAGTCTCCCTGGAGCAACTTGGGGTTAAGGGTCTTGCACAGGAGCCCAGTGATGGTATGCTGAAAGTAGGACCCGAACCCATGACCTCTTGGTCTATAGGTAAGCATTCAACCCACCAGCCCACTACCACCGATGTCCTTATCCAGAGTGACTTACAATCGTTAGTTACAGAGAGAGTCTCTCTAGAGCATCTGAGGGTTAAGTGTCTCGCTCAGGGACACAATGGTAGAAAGTGGAGGTTTGAACCTCGGGTTATCGGGTTCACAGGCAAGTGTTTTACCCACTAGGCTTCTACCACCCACTACTACCAAGCCACATTATGTTATTGGTCAAAGCAGGAGAGGAAAGCTAAGGGGAAAACAATCTATATTTGTAATTTATTATATCTGTTACAGCCCATGTTTTAGGCAACTAAATTAAGTCAATTTTAATAAATCAATTTTTAAATGTAAATGTATTCATTTATGTACATGTTCATTTTCTGAGCCACTTATTCTAACCAGGATCACAAGAGGTGTTTGGGGAATATCCTGGGGCTCACGGGGCTAAAGGCAGGGAAACACCCTGCACAGGACGCCGGTCCACTGCAAAACATACTCACACACACACACACCTCACAGGTGCAATCTCCATCTGTGGCAGGAAACCCATGCTGAAACCTATGCAGAGCCACAGAGAGCATGCGTCCTTCATATTGAAAGGACTTCTCTCTTTGAGGCAACGGTGTTAACTACTGCACCACCATGCTGCCTCAAAATTAGTCAATATAAGTCCATATAAATGTGTATGTAATGGCTGCCGGAAGCATTTTTAATGTGGGAGGGACCCAGGGCTCTACGTCTCAGCTGTAGTGCGGGAGGGAAAAAATGTGGGGGACGAAACGAATTATTTTGAATATAATGGTTCCGGCATCCATGGTGTATACTAATCGATTTAAATTACATTGACGTGTGATTTAAATGTGTTACAGTAGTCTTGACAAAAGGGTCTATTTGTGTACTCTTTTAACCAAACTCAGGGATGTTGAGATTATTTTAATATCACCCAGGTACACATGTCAGTGATTTACCCAACAGATACCTCACTTTAAAAAAAAACATCATTTTCACTCTCTCTACAGGAGAAAGAAAATAGAGTCTTTCCTAAAAGCAAAATACTACAGGCTGATTAAACTGGTAAGGCTAACTACATCGCAGAGATGGGGACACGAGTCTGAGACTCGGACTTAAGTCGCACTTAAGTCGCACTTAAGTCACAAACTTATGACTTGACTTTAGACATGCCCTCAACGACTTGAGATTTGACTCGGACTTGGGTGTTGTGACTCGTGAGTCATAACTCGTAAACAATGTTCATTTCATGAAATTTCCAACGACCCCTCGTTTGCTCCCGAAAACCATTCACCTCGCCCCGGTGTCCCATTACTTTTGTCCGAGGTGAACGGTTTTCAGCTAATAACGGTTTT
>JBBPCY010072859.1:0-10721 GCA_037974405.1 Brachyalestes nurse
AGCCCCCACCAACCCCGCCCCCCTTCATACTACACAGGTTCAGATTCAAACTTTATTGAAATACAGCTCCCTTTTCTAATTGAGCAAAAAAATGCAATAAAAAATGGTGCAATTTCACCACTGTGGGAGAAATAAAGAGCGTACTGAAGTTATATACAAGAATAAACAACTGTCTTCACAAAAATGACTGGGAAAATTAACCAGATCCCAGTCAGAAAAAAACTTAAAAGTTGGTGCGCCCCTCTGCAATACCCCCCCAGTTTGGGAACCACTGCTGTAGAGGATGTGTACATGTTTACACCACATTTTTGCACATTTTGGTATAAGCAAATGATCTCTGTCCTGATTGGATGTACCAAAATTTGCAGTCACTGAAAGAGTGGTTATGGGAGTAAATTGGTTCATGGTTGTGATGTCACTAAGTATTTTATTAAAAACAAAAAAGTGAGGAACGATTAGTTTTCTGTGATACAGATGTGTTAAATGAAGGAAACAGTTTTTATTCTGATGCACATCCAGATTAACATTAACCGCTGTGGTTGAACATTTTCACAAAAAAAAGTGTGTTTTAGGCATCACTGACAAATCTCAGAAATTTTCCTTTACTGTCAAATAGTGCTTTCTTATGGACGAATAGGCAGCCAGTAGCAACAAGTGTTTTATCATCGAAGATTTTTCCCTGAACAAGTCCGGTAAACAAGTCTCTTATTTACTCTTTCAGAACTGAAGGTTAGTAGAACAGCTCCATCTGTTGGCTCAGAGTTCTCCCCTGCGGTGGTGCACGAATGGGATGTTCCACTGTGGCCCTGCTGCTGTTATTGCGCAGTAGAGACCATCTGTGCAGGGATGTAGGGGTCGATATCTTGTGGTGGTGAAGTGAGCAGGTGAGAGGTGTGCGTATCTCCGGACTGTGACTGGGAGTAAAGCTCCAGACTGCCTGATGACACTGAGGACGAGAGAGACGAGAACGAGATTATACGGGAGATAATGTACTGTGCAAAAGTCTTGAACCCCTTCATTTCTTTATATTTTGGTTTGAATTGCCTTATTGGTGCAAAAACCTTTTTCTTATATTTGGCCTTTTGAGGAGATTAAATGAAAGAAATGGGAGCAAATGTTTTACTATGACAGGCTGCAAAGTGCCTAAAGATACAGGGAGCCTAGATAGAGGAGTTTCAACCACTCAGCATTCAGCACCACCAGTATACTGATCACCGCCTGATCATCTGCTCCTGTTTCTTCACTGGTTCAGGACTTCAGCTAAATGTGCTTTGCTTGAATGATTCAAACGTAGGTCACTGTGTGTCTTAACAAACACAAAACATTTCTCTGAAACTGGTCAGGTTCAGGGACTGGACTGAGTCCTTCAGGAAGCCTGGAGAAATGTTCAAGACAACATTTAATAAGAAAAAAAAAAAAAAGAAGAATGTCTGGTTCCCAGGAAACAAAATATGACGAGTGGTTTTATACAATACTGTGTACATATGGTAAATATCAGAATATGTCTCCTTGAATGACATGAAGAACACCAGTCAATCCTGATCTTCAGCAGACTTATATTTCCAGACGAAATAAACACCTGCAGATCAGATTTGAGATGCCTTTAATCATGCTCTTGGGATATGTGAATATCATGCACAGATGTCCTTAGAACGTAATGTGTTTAGCTCAATATTTCATTTTTGTTAAATAGATACCTTATCTGTTATCAAAGACAAAAATACAAAGACAAAATACAAAGACAAAGACAAATGAAACTCAAGTAAAACAGCAGAAGAATTTGATTGTTTTTAAGAAATCATAACTTGCAGTGGTTGTATCCCAAATGCACATGAAGATAATATTTTTCAAAGTGTTTCTTTGATAAAACCTGTTTGGGATTTTGTTTGAGCAAGGGTCAGAGTGGTGTTACTGATTACTCAAAGTAAGATAATCAGTAGCATTTCTTAATTGTCATTTAACGTTTTGTGTCAACTGAAATGTCACGAAATGTTGAAGCAAGTTTACAGTTGAGTGGATATCATAAAGAGATCTTCTGATCTCACACAAAGATTTAGTACAACTGGCAAAGAGTCAGTACAACTGGTAACTTCCAGGCAAAACATGATAAATCTTAATGAAGTGTTTATGCTTCTATCATCCTGTTCAGCAAAGCTGGTCTTCACTAGCCTGGGGGGGGTGTTTGTGTGTTCCAACAGTTTTAGACAGGAACTACGTGGTACCAGCCTCTAAGATGGCAAGGCCAAACCCAGTGAGATGCGGTAAGTGACGTAACCCTGCAACGTGCCTGTGCCTAAGAGCTGAACGTGCCACTCCAGAGGAGGTTCCCCTTAATTCACAAGGAGGGAAGCCGGACACAGCCAGTTGGACTGGCGGTGATGTGTTTACATGGAACAGAGCTGTTCTCACTGCTGCCTGAGGCACTGCAAATGACTTTCTTTAGTGCTGAAAAGTTGGCACGAGGTAAAACTCTTCAGCTCAGGGAAAAAGAACTGTCTGTGACAGAGAGAATTATATTTTGTAAGGACAGAAAGCATGTAAACAACATACAGGCAGGAACAAGTACATGTTGAGTAAATAAGGATTTGGAGTTTTGTTTATTTCATAGAAAAACAGGAAATCACTTTAGTCTGGCTTAACGAACAATGAGCATTCCGAGAAGAAAACAAAACCGCACTGAGATACAACAATGACACATCTTAAGAAGCAGTCCCGAAATAGGTACAATTTCAAATATAAATCTGGCTTCGAATGGCGCATATCTTAAACCTAATTTTCTACTCAACTGCATCCAGCTGCTACTGATGACTCTCCCAAGCACACAATCCTGCTAAAGCTGGGAGGGTGAAGGCTAGCACATGGTTCCTCTGAGAGAATGGAAGCACCACCATCTTTTCAAATGTAATGGTTAAATAAACATATTTACTCTTTAACAATAGGTATCATAGCTTATTGCTTTAACACACTAGTGCTGTACCAGTGTAGACCATAGCTGTGTGTGTTAAGTGAGCCTTAAGGTTCTTTACCCAAAGAGCAAAATGTGAAGTTGGCTGGGGCATTTTGTGTTCACAATGCACAAAACAAATAGAGCCCAAACTGAACCATTGAGAGGTGGTCTCCGTTTGCTTAGTTTTTGGGGTCTTTTGAGTCATGTTCAAATAGGAAACAAACAGGAAATCGCCAGACTCAATGTTATTCAGGTCCCAGTATGAAAACATCCATTGAAACCAGTATAAATCAAGTTGAATCCATGAGTGAAATTCTGAAACAAAGACTAGTAGTTGCATAGCACTTGAGGATCATCCTTATAAGTGTGTTGCTTTCATTGTTCAGATGCAATTATATAATGTTGTTACACAATGATTGCACTTCATTTTAATTGTACACCCTGTATCCATGGTTTTGAGCCTCCACTTCCAAACCTTTTTAGTTTGTTTCACAGTTGAGAGATGGCATTTGACAAAAATGTTTTTCTTTTCACAAAAAGACAATATGCAGAACAACTCTTCTCGAAATTCATGTTACATCTTCATACCAGTGTATGTGAGGTTTTGATTGAAAGCCTGAAGTTATTCACTGTCTGTTTTGATGAGCTACGAGTAAGAAATGTAGTTTCAAATAACACCACGTCTTTCTTGTCACTGGCGATAACTGCGGCTTCAAAAGGTTAACCTCATATCTGTGCCTGCCAGCATAATCAAAATATTTTCTTCACTGAAATGGTAAAAAAAAAGTCATATTTTGACTATCAATGGGTCAGTAGGGTGTCTCCATGAGGAATGTCAAAAAAACGAATATGTGTATGGCCTTTGTTTTCATTGCCCCAGAAAAGGCTGCCTCAATGAGAGAATTAGGTTTTAATCAGCAAGACTATTTTTCCCACTGTTGGATATCGCTTCCATATCGAAGGAACAAAGTTCTCCCAGCAAGGGTTGGAAGAAAGACATGAAATGTTTTGTGCTTCATGAGAGAAATGGAAAGTGAAAAAGATCCTATTCAGCTGGGCATGCGTATCATCAATCGCTGCACGTGCACCAGCAACAGTGTTATGCATTCTTTCTACACCACTATGTCTGCAAGATAAATTGACTGCCTCCACATTCGATCATCTCTAACAAATGGTGTCTCCCCAAGTGCTGTCTCTGTTTATGCAAATGGCTGTGCTGAAGTCGAGGAAAAAATGTTCCACATTGATCTTTTCATTACTGCTGAATTATCTTTGACATTTTAACTCGAAGTTTTGATGCATTGTTCTTTGGCTTAGCTTTAATAGCTCTCAAGGTTTTGCAGGCAGCTGCAAGCAAGAGAATATTGGAAATGATTTTGTAGGGTATAATCAAATCTACAGCGCCACTACAGTAGATTACTATTCAAATTTAGGCTTGTAACAATGTGCTGATACAGCTCACTAACTGGCCGCTTCATCCACACACACTGCAGAGTGCTTTACATCTCTTTCATCCTAAAGGGAAAAGAGAATAAATATTTAAATGAAGTTTTCAATAAATAACGAATCATGCATCAAAAAACACCAAAAATATACAACATGTAATTGTCGTAATGTTTGGCTTTTTGTCTGACTAGGTGTCCTTTCAAGTTATGCAGTCCTTTAAAATACCGGCACTGCAGATTAAGCAGAGAGTTTAAAAACATTTACTAACTTGCATACTGCACTGTTACGTATGATATGTGTCAGGAACACATATTTCATAAGATACTTCGTGATGTTGGTATTCTCAATTCCCAATACTACATTGCCAATGCCAGTATCTGTTTCAGTATTATAGTGGTATTGGTATCAGTGCACAGTGCATTGTGAAGACAGCACATTATGGATGATGGACAATATTAATTACATCATCTAATCCATCTACATTTTTTGAGCACCTCAAGTTTGGAAACAAGCAGCAGCTCAGTCCAGTGCTCCTCCGGCCTTGGTGTCCTCAGTGTGAGAACAAAAAGCACTAAGGTCATTTACAGTGGGTTACCTATCAAGTACTTTTTAATAAAAAAGTTCAACCAGTTGATTTAAAAAGAACTCTATGTGAAAATATGTTATGCTATGAAAACGTGTTAAAGGCCCATTTCTTGGAAAACCTATTTTCCATGCTTTTTTAAAACTAAAGGCTTTAATGTAGTACATAAACCATTTACGTACGGGAATACAATTCCTTTATGGAAACTAAGCAGCCAAACAGGCTGTTCTGAATTCACTGTTCTTGTCATGTCACAAACACTGATTTACATTTTTGTTCATTCAGCTTACTGCAGGTTAACCACCTATTCAGCGTGCAGTTTCAGTCTAAACTGCCGGTCGGGCAATCAGAGCAGAGGTCATTAACATATATCACACATATACCACTCATAAAGGACCTGTTTACTTCTAAAAGATTACATGAGTTTATAAAATGAGCATTTAAAAATGAAAAACAAGTACTAATGGAACAAGAAACTATATAAAAACTGGCAAGCTGATGTCTAACTGGTGCACAAGGTGGGTAAATTAACAGGGGCAGTAGGGATGTTATGCAGAACAAGAGACTGCAAGATCCCATCGCTAAAACATCAGTTCTATCACACCCACAAGCACTGCCTGCTAAAACATGCCTGCTGTATACACTGAACAACATTAAGCCATGAGGAAGCATTATTTGTATAAGTAAGCAGGCACAAGCACCCAGTTCTGAAACATATTCTCTCTGCCATTGGCATCCTGTTTTCCCTGAAGAGCTCATGTCAAAAACAGCCCTTTAGTCTGAAGCCCCCCGTTGCATCCTTGTTTTGAATGGTGTGCATATACAGCGCGCAGTAGAACAAAAAGGAGAAAATAATTCCACCATGCTCTTGTCAACAGTAGTGGAGTCAATCCTTCCGGCAGACACAAGGGACCCCTTTACCTTAGACAAACAGTCTGAGTCTTGCGGTGCCTCAGTTCCTCTACAAGCTGCCATTCAGACGGTTAAAATCAACACAACTTTGAGGCATTTGTTATTGTTCTTGTTCTTTCTTCGCCGGCTTGTAGGCAATTTTTTTCCCAAGGCCGCCAACTGCATGTGCCAACTGCAAAGTTGCAGTATTTATGTATATTCTGCAAGACTGGTTCTAGGAAGAAGCCCACAAAACCAAAGCATGAAAACTCAATGAACGGATGGACAGTATCAAGTTCCTGACCATGTTCCTGGCCAAGCGAAGCCACATGTTGGACACGTACTTCACAACTGACGTCATCAAAATATGACCCAGTGGCCTTTAGTACAGAACAAAAGCATAATAAACCACTGTGAAGCCAGCTACTACAGCAGTCTCAATAACCCCCATTGAGAAGCCGCAAGCGAGGCCGCTCTTTCAATGCACTCATAGTGTTAGGAGTAGATATCCCCAGTTCACTCTGCTCTCTTGCCAGCTATCATAAAAATACAGAGCTTGAGAGGAACATGGTGTGCTTAAAGCTACTGTGACATACAAACTCACATCCGGAGTGACCCAAACAATGAAGGCAAGCAATAGGCCCAAATTACTGTTAACATATTGAGGTTACAACCCATTTACACAGAGTGCCTCTGCGTAGTGTTTACTCTTTTTCCAAGCCGAGCGTGTGATGTAGATTCCAGACACTTGGCAGGCTGCTGTACTGCATCTGGTGCCTCGGAGAGGGCAAAATTGGCTCAGGTCAGGAGAAACGGGAACAGGAATGAGTTATAGAAGGTGACCTATCTTTTTTGGTTCCACCGATGCCAACTTGAAGGTGGTGTGATTTTCATGCTCTGTGCTTGGAGCAAAAACTCAGAAGAAGCAGTGTCAGACTGAGCTCACTGTCTCCCAACAGAGCAGAGGGGTCCATTGTTCCTTAAGTGACACAAGAAAGTGTCACAAACCATTTCATTTATCAGAGAATAGGTTGCAAACTGGCAAAAATGAAAGGAAAATCTCAACTAGCAGCCTTGAAAAAACAAGCTGACACTGAAACGAGCTGTGGTCGACTGCTGTCTCTCAACATCCACATACTTTCTGCACCTTTGTGACCATACCAGAAGTTAACAAAAAAAACAAAAGGTCAATGTCCATTCCAATATTGTTTTTAATAAGCCCTTGTCAACTTGGCCTGAGTATTTACCCTCAGGGGAATCCCACGCCTTCCATTTCTATATTAGCCATTATTATATTAGCTAAGGATTATTATATTGGCACAAGGGAAGTTTATAAGAAGAGTCTTCAAAGGGATGAGGGATAAGGGATTTAGAAGTGTCGACAGCAATCATTATGATCTGACACATTTTCAAACAAAAAGATGGTGGATAAAGCTATTTGTAAGTCACGGTAGTGAAAACGCTTAATAAATTTAAGGCAGTCACTATCCCTTACACTGGTAACGGAGTTCTCTTTTCTTAATGATTAATCAGATTAAGTGGATCTTTTGTTTAGTTCAAACCTTTAGACCCCAATAGAACTGCAGATCCCTCTTAATGAATTCTGCCACTATCTAACTTTTGCTAGAAAAATCAAGAAATAAAAGCAATACACCACTGTTCTAAAGCAAAGCTTATAGCCAGACAAAGCAGTTGTTCACAAAATATATGCATGCCACATTCCTTGTTTATTGTTTATTGATTGCAATCTCACTTGCCTTAAATTGCCCCCTGGGTGACAAATAAAGTAGTTTTGAACTGAATTTGAAGAGCAACAACAACAAAAAAAAACCTAGCCAAGCTACAGTGCAATTGTGTGAAAAACCTACTCCTCACTGTCTTCTCCTTTCCTTCTGCTGTAAGTGGTCATTTGTGTAGAGTAAGGGTAGTGTGCATCGAATAGTGATTAGAAGTTGGGCCTCAGTGGCATCGAAAGACAAACCAGCCGAGCTACCAGTTAAGTAAATCTTCTTCTCTTTGCACAGGACAGATAGTAAAAACAGTGAATGATGAACGGACACACATGCTCAGTGATGGCTGATAAAGCAGATAGCTTGCTGTGTCATGGCCTTAAGTGCATCACTGCATATAGAGATTCTCCATGGTACGAACAACAGTAATACATCAGGCCTCAGGCACATTCAACAGGGATTTGGAGTCTCACAAACATGCTGCTCCAGTGGAAACACAGCGATCAGTGTTTCCTTTGCCCTTAAGACAAAGAGCATGAAGTGTGCCAGTCAGGCGGAAGGCTCGAAAAGTCCAAACATTAATTATGGCAGCCCAGCAGGGCCATCCTGTTGCCGCAGGTGGGAGATCTTATCGCCTCAGTCATATCTAAGTCTCGCTGACGCAGTGGCTGACTACAGACTCACTGTTATGAAGGAAGAACTCACCTGGGGGTATTTCTTTCCATAAGCAGGAATCTTGACTACCACTTAACTGCCACAACCCAAATAAAGGTCACTATGATTCTACCCTTTCCATAAGTGTCAAGGGTGAACTGTATATACTCACTTATTGAATTTAAAAAAAAAATCTTAATGTATACTGTGAGTATTAACGCACCTTAAAATGTTTAAGCAATGCAATGAATAAATGACTAAAAATCAAATAAAAAACTGGTTTATGAATATCTGTTGCTAACAATCTTCAATACAATTCATAAAGAAACAACAGAAGTCTCGTCATTTATACGCACCATTTGCTTTAGGGAGATGATGTTCATTCCTCTTAAAAGGCTGAAATGTTTGGTCAAGCTCTCATGTTAAACATATGACAATATAACATTTAATAACATTAACCTGAGATCAAATACATTTAAATAGTTGTCTTCCATAATTATACCATACGTCATTACATCATTTTGTGAAATGGTGTTCAGTACTTCAGAAATAGTACTCAACTGTTAGAAGAGAATTCAGCAATGTTTTGTAAAGTATAGAAGAGTGTGGTTTGGGTTGTAGCTTTTGCTACATTTCCCATCGCTGTGGAATCCGGATGAAAATGGATGGTTGCTGTTTAGAGGAAGAACTCTAGGGTTAGTCTAAAGCTTGTAGGCAGCATTTAAAAAAAAAAAAGAGAATATTCTCTGAGACAGGGCAGCAACTTTTAACGAAGGAAGTGGTTCCAACATTGAACAATTTCAATTATTGATTCATAAAAACTCAGATCTGTTTTTGAATAAAGACTTTATGATGAAGGCTGACGTAATCATATACTCATTGCACTTCTAAGTAAGTTCATAGTGGATGGAAGTGAAACACCTGGCAGACTCAGAATGCTTATGAATGTGTGTATGTTATACATTTATCCTGTAGTGCAGGTCTACAATCAGTAACGCAAGTACAGGGGGTCCTCGAGTTACGAGAGTCTCGACATACGACTTTCGAGTTTACAACACTCACGTGGGCGAACTAGTTCTACTAGTGGCACGCAGTGGAAAAATACACAGAATATGCAGTAATGTGCCATATGAGTGCGGGAGTACGCTTATCTGATTTGTTCGGCGACTTTTTGGCCTTTATCATGGCTTCTGAACGAATTTTTATTCAAACTCAATTTTTGTCATTTTTGTTAGTTGTGTTTATACATTTTAAACTGTGTTAGGACAGGTTTTTAATTTAGGCTAGGATGTGTTTCGACTTACACCACTGTAATATTAACGGATCTCCGTGGTAACTTGAGAACCCCCAGTAATTCCAAAAATAATGGGTACATGTCAACAGTATCAATAGGGTCAAAATAAAGTGGGAAAGTCTTCACCTGAGATATGCTGAATATTATTCATAACCTTATATGTGCTCAAACGTATTTTACTCTGGGAGGCCATTAGGAAATGTAGTAACAAAAATATCTATTTTTTTAAAAATCCAGGATTATAGCCTCTTAGAACTAAATGCGAAACAAAAACAAACAGAGAATAACATACCATACCTACTCAACCACTTGATTAAACTGGAATGTCAAACTCTTTTATGTTTGTCCCAGTCCAAAATATTAACAGGAGGTAAGACATGACACCATGTCAGATGTTCAAGGTGTCAAGGTGTGTCCTTGAGTAATGAACAGACCCATGGCTGTATTTATTGAGCTGTCACATTGCCCTGCCATAAGAACTGCCTCAGAAAAAGCTGACCATTAACAAGCCCAAAACAACGTGAGTGAGTGTCCTTGAGTAGGGGCAGCAATTCAGAGGAAATAAATCAGAAGAAACAAGGGAAGCGGGGGATGGGAGAGGAAGAGAACAAAGCAGCGTGTAAACAGTCCCAGCTGATCGGCTGACTCGAGCGCCATCTAGTGCAGCGCTGGGAAGGGCTGCATATCCACGCCTCAGATTCAACACAGAACTGATCAGAGACCACAGATTTATTCCATGGTCGCGACACAGTGCTTTCAGTGTAATAGTTTGTTTTCAAAGGAATTTCCAGAACATCATGTAATGCCTTGTTTTCCACTGTTATTTCTTCAGCCTCTGAGAAAGCAGGCAGTAGGCCTTAAAAACTCACTAATGATTGTGTCTATGTGAGCAAGCACTAAACTTAAAAAACACATTTATGCTTTACAGCGGGGTCACTATGCACCACTGTAGAGTGTGTGTGTGTATGTGCGTGTGTGTGTGTATTGTGTAGCCAGAAAGCTGTGCAGCAACATTAAGCTGGAAATCTAAACTGCCCTCCAGCACTAAGCCAAACCTGATGAGCAGTACACAGGCATCCTGTTGTTACAGCCCAAAAACTCACTGACACACACACACACACACACACACACACACACACACACACACACACACACACACACACACACACACACACA
>JBBPCY010072860.1:0-10719 GCA_037974405.1 Brachyalestes nurse
TATCGTGAACCGTACCAAACTGTGATGTCAGAACTATAGTGTGAACCAAACCGTGACCTTTCTGTACCGTTACACCCTTATTAGTGAGTGTATTTGAGGAGGGGAACTACCAAACCAGACTCTACTAATCTTCTTCTGATTCATAGGGATATCTATAGATGGATTCATATGGATCACCTATAGATGGTTTGGTATTATGTGCAATTTGACAGTAGACTCCTTGTCTTTGACATTAATCTGGGGAGAATCAATTTGCTGAAAATTTGAGGACCATTCAATATCAATAAAAATCAATTTAGCGTAGACTGTATGTTTTTCTCCCCGCAGATTTCTAGTATTTCAGTTTACTGATCTTCCAGAGCATTTAAATCAACTCTAGTTTTAAACAGGCAATTTTAATTGAGTTCATTCATCTGCTTTTTTTAGAACCTCATCCAGGTTTGGCGATGCCTTGCAGTCTGTGTGTTTGTCTCTCTATCTGAGAGAGCTTTCGAGAAATGTGGGTCAGGAGAGTGACTGAGAGTGGTGCGTAACAGCTCTGCAGTAAAGCTGCTTATTGTGTAAGACACTGCACTGTCACATAACCACACAGCGCTGTCAGCCAGCCAGGACTGCAGAGAGTTAGAGGCAACTGGAGACCGCAGGGATGCACTCGCTGTGACTGCCTCAAACACGCACCTTCTCAAATCACTACTCCTGGCAGAGAACATCATCTCTGAAACACATACTTCTTCAGATCCATTGTTCCTTGTCTCAAAGCCCAAAGACTGTGACAGATGTTCCCTCAGAACCACTTCACGCTGGAGCCTTCCTCGTAATTACAGTTACGTCATCACATGTCAGGTAGCAAGCAGCCTGCACATCATCTGGCAGAGCTGTTAACGTTACGCGTGTGTATCACTGACACATACAAACCTTACAAGATAATAAACAAGTACAGTAAAAACCCCTTTAACGTGGACCAACAGTTGTGGTTTCAGTTCATCGCATTTTTTTTGCGGAAACTTCAGATATCCTCCTTTTTTGCTTTTTTTGTGACGTTTGGGCCTTGTCCGCCATGCCCCTCATCCTTGTGCTGGGTTTCTAAGCACCGCGCCAAAGCATAAACAACCCTGCACGAGGACGAGGGGTTATAGCCGACGAGGCCCGAACGTCACAGCTTTTTTCGTGGCAATATATAATTTGTCATGCATCTTAGCGCTAAAGTATTATGAAAAATATAATTTACTAATTTTGTAACATAAATATTAACGGAAATTCAGCTACATTTCCATATAAAAAATAACTATGTTTTGGTACAGTCCAGAGAATACAAAGAAAGCATGTCTTGGGATGGTGAAATACTGCTGTACTCAGGGGCGGGAGGTTTGAAAGTAGCCTATCCGAGAACGTTATTTATTTCTCTTTGCTGCTGATTGGTTGCTTCCTTTTGACGTAGCTGCAGTCCAGAATTTCCTCTGTGGAGTGTTTCGAGTGTTCTCGTGTTTTTCTTTTGGTTTTCCTCTATTTTTACTACGGTAAATTAAATGAATTTATTACTGTATTTACCTGCTTAAACCAAAGAAAACGTGTGTGCATGAATTACAGTACAGTCTATACAAGGCTAATAATTTTACATTCTAGCACTGCGAGACAGCAGTTCAGTGTAAACTATTGTATTAGTAGTAGTAGTATATTACGCTGAGTTTAAAATGAAATTAAAGTGTTTTGAGAGCATATTTGGGGGCATATTTTGGATTGACACTATAAAAGTAGGCCTTTTTAGGCATTTTTTTTTTACCACATCACAACTTCGCAGTTTTCCAATATAAGCAGGTGCTCTTGGAACACAGGTGCTCTTTACTATATATACTTAGCAACTGTTCAAACATTTATGATGTCTTCACATAAGTACTGGGGTTGAAATTGCCATGGAGACGACAATACAATACTATATTTGCACGATATTTGTCCCGATACAATATTATTGGTTCTTCCACTGCAAAGCATGCAGTGCTGACCTCTTTTGCCACCTTGTGGACTTTGGGAACAATGCTATCAGAGGCAATATCCCAAAATAAAATTATATTAAATACATTTTTAACATTATAAAACAATAGTCAAGTATCAATACTTGGTGCGGCAGTGTTGATATAGTATTGCGCTGAAAAATATCACAACTCCCTAGTGTATTGTTTTTTCCTGCTATGTCTAATAAATACATCCATATAAGAAATCATCTCAATCAATTTTTCAACTTATCAAGATTAACTGGCTTTAAAATTGGTTAGGTCATGCAACAATGATTTGTTTTGCAAATAATATTAATAACAACATTTCCTTCATGTTGCCAACCTGCTCACACCAGTTTTACCACCTAAAAGCTGGTGTAGAAGTCCACATCTGCCGATGTGTAGACATTTACACTAAATCTAACCAAACTAAATCAAACTAAATGAAGGTATTTTAGTGGAGTAACCCAGCATTGCCAGAATGCAGTATAATACATATCAGTGAGCTCCAAACATCAGACATGACTCTCGTGGGGTCGTGTATCCTAATTGGTTAAAGGTGCCTTTAAAATTCTGACGTGTAAAACAATGTCTATGTTTCTGAGTAGTTGGACAGAGGGATGTCCCATGTCCAGGAAAGGTTTTATTCTCTACATGTGTGAAGCTTTGTTTTGGGCTTAAAGTGAGTTATAGTGCCTGATTCTGGTTGACAGATGTCCACAGACCCATCTGTGCTGATCTGATGCTGCAGGAAGGTGTGATTTGGTCATTCCTGGGGTCTAAGGGACGTTACATAACCACAGCCCATCCCGCAGTCTGCCTCGCCCCTGCCTCACCGCAGTCTGCTCTAACCACACGGAGGAGCTCAGAAACGGTAGGTTTACCGGGCGGTGTGTGACCGATCCTGCGATCAGGAGCACGAGGCACAGCACGTCCCACTGACCCAGAAACAGCCAGCACCGTAAACACTGTGCCGGAAAATAGGTCAGTGGGACGGAGAGAGAGAGGGAGCAGGAGAGAGAGAGAGAGAGAGAGAGAGGGAGGGAGGGGCGACCAAGTGAGCAAGCTGGGAGGAATTATAGTGCAGACTAAAAATAGCGACGCGGCGTGGAGGCGGAGCTCAGGAGGAACACAGGGCTCTGATTGGCAGACGAGAGCGGAATTTAGCAGCACTGCGGCGCAAAAAAAACGCTAACGCCAGCACAGACACGATCAGAATACACACGCACACACAGTGCATTACATGCACAGACATTCTTAGCGCATCACACTAAAACAATGTTCCTGGCTCCTACACTCTATAAAACATAGAATCCTTCAGATTCTATGTTCCTTTTTCAGAAAACCATTTTTGCAAATTTTACAAATCTTGGAATGGGAAGAACTTTGTTAAAAATTTATAGAACCTGACCATAAGGTTCTAGGGAGTCCCATTAAACTGGTATAGAACCTTCAAGGTTTTATACAGTTCTTTAACACAATATTGGGAAAATATATTTTAAAACAAAAAACAAACAAAAAGTTTTAAGTTATTTAATTTTAGGAAACCACAGCATCGCTCAAAGAACCCTTTGTCTAAATGTTGGTCATTTTTTAATTTACATAATGGAACTTGTACTCATTGAACATTTACATTATGCATTTTTGCATCAACTCTGAAAGATTTAACCTGGAGCAATGGTGGGAAAATAATAATAATTATATGAATAAATAAACAGAAAACAAAAAGGTCAAGGTTGGCATTTAACCCAAACCTTTAAAGGAACCAATTACAGTTGTTCCGGTAGGTTTTCCCATTATTAATTTATGTAAAAAGTATAGAACCTGAAGACTGGTTTGACCAAGAATAGTTTCTTAATCAGCAATACGCAAATGAGCCTCCTGAACGCGTGTGGTTTAACTGCTACATCAGCGTTATGCCTGTCTCACGCTGGTTCTTTAACATTTAAGATTTAACAACAGATGGTTAAAGAACTGTCAACTAGTGGTCTTTAGGGAACCAAAAGTGGGTCTTTGAATTCCTCCTTTATTTATGTTTAACGTAAACCTGTGTTTAACATTCAAGAGTGCCACAAGAAGCTGAAGCTCCTGAGAGTCTCTGAGAGGAAAGGCTGGGTTTGGGTGGGTGAAGGTGAAGTTCTGACGTCAACCGGTTCTCCAGAGGTGCTCACCACTGCGGTGGGCTTTAAGGTTCTGCTCACCCAGAACCAGGTCGGTTCACACCCAGTCTGACCAGAACCAAGATTAACCTCAGATTATTATCATTTAATATAATGATACACTATATAATATATATATATATACACTAATTTCATTCTCCTATTTACCTGTTTACTTTACTTTAACTATACATTATTAATACATTATTACATTACTAATGTGTTATTAATACATTATTACACATTCAATTCAGACTTTTAATTCAGACTTTTCTTTTTGTTTTAAGTGACTTCATTACCCGGTATAACTGTGGAGGTAACCACAGAGCCGACGGTACACGAATACAGTGTCTGATATACATTTTGTTATTTTATTTTTTAGTTTTACTTTTCAGTGGTGTTTTCAGGATTGATAAATTAAAATTTTAAATGTGTCCACTAGGCAGAGATCCCTGAATTTTCATGATTCATGATGCATTAAGCAACTTTGCAGTGCAGTGTTTTTGCTCCATTCTTCTTCATTTCCAAACCTCTGTGTGTGTGTGACTGTGTGCATATGTGATCAGAAGCAGGTATGATCTGACTGCATGTACACTTTGGACAGACAAACCCCCTCAGGCAGAGACAGAGAGAGAGAGAGTCTGAGAGAGTCTGGGTGAGACCCAGATCTGGTCCTGAAGGTCTGGTGTTCCTTCTCAAAGACCCTCACTAAACCTGGAGTTGAACAGGTGAGCGTGTTTGTGAGGGTAAATCACCACACTATGCGGGACTTTGGATTTGACTACTCCTGTAATACAGCATACACTGGAACCAGGTGTGTGTGTGTGCGTGTGTGTTTGTGAATTAAGGGTACGTGTAGACCGTGCATTATTTTGTTACCTACAAATACACACAACAGAAAGTACTTGTAAGTGCTCACAGTCCACGTGTGACGGCAGTGTGTGTGTGTGTGTGTCATGCGGGACTGATGGCTGGTTATGGACCCCACGCTGCTCCAAAGTGAATGGCATTGTCTGACAAACACGTGGACTGCAAAAAAACAGCAGGCCAATTCCGTGCAGTTTTATGCATTTATGTATCATTTATTGGGCGGTTTTAGTGAGCGAGGGCGTCTCTGAAAATGTTCTTGATTTCACTACATATGAAATATGAAAAATGTCCCTAAAGTGTACAAGAGAGGCGAAAACCGTCTCGCCGTGACATTGAAAACGAACAATGCAGGTCGGCGTTATTCCTTTTCCCACCCATTTTCCGGCAACGCCCCGCCTCAAGTGACAGCCAATTGGCGGAGGACATGTGAGTAACCAATCCTAGCGCAGGACGCGGGCCCGCCACAGCCAATCGTCAGCCGAGTAAGGCGGGACATGCCTGAAAACGGGTGGGAAGGAAAACGACAACGGTGACGCGAATATTCGCGTATTTCTATATTTACCGCGTTGCAAACGCTTAACACACATACATAACCGCGTTAAAAATATGGGGAAAATAAAAAAATTAAATAAAATAAAACATCGTAGTGTAAATATGGCGTGCCTGCAGCACGCTAGTCACGTCAATGGCGTTGGAACACGAGCGCGGATGAAAAGGAGGAAAATATGAAAAGTGTGTTTATCTAGAACCCATTCCGAGATTACACTCACCTGGACGAAAAGACGTTCTGTCCGTGCAGAAAGAAGAGTCCGGTTTCAGGTCTGAAAACGGGGTTTTTGTCCTCTCGTCGGAAAGTGCCGTGTTCAAGCGCGCCGTCCTTTTTTGTGTGTTCAGTTTCTCAACGAAACGCTCGCGACTAACTTAACCTCCCTGCGCGCGCCGTGTGCTGCTATTTGCTGTGAATCCCTCCCCTGCGTGTGTCCTCATGTCGGATGCTTTGCTCCAGTTTCTCTCTCTCTCTCTCTCTCTCTCTCTCTCTCTCTCTCACACACACACACTCACACACACACACACACACACACACACACTCAGTCTCGTAATGTGTGTTAGTAGGTCAGCGGTTGCATAACAGCAGGCTCTGCGCGCCCGGTCACGTTCTCGCGCTCTTTCTGCGCAGCGCCAATCAATTACAGCGCGAGCGGCGGCGAATTCGGTTTATTTTAATTCTAATTAACATCTGATCCGCAGGTAGAGCGCAAGGAACATTACACAATACAGTTATATCACTGAGTCTACGGAGCTGGTTTATTACAGTTACCTACAGGCTGCTCAGGGGTCAGAAAGGTCAAAAGCGTTTCCCAGGTCAGCACAGGTGTGTTAGTGCTGTTTTCATATCAGTGAGATTATTTACTAATAATCAGAATCGCTTTAGCTGCAGATGGATACTGTAGACAGACAGATGATTTAAACAGATGAATAAACAGGTAGAGTTAGACACAGCGACAGACAGGTGGACTTAGACAGGTGACAGGCGGACAGACAGGTAGAGTTAGACACAGCGACAGACAGACAGATAGAGTTAGACATAGTGATCGACAGATAAAAGAACAGAAATACAGATAGACAGGTGGATTTAGATGAATGGGCAGGCAGATAAGCAGACGGGCAGATCGATGAAAAAGACAGACAGACTGGTTTGTTTCGCGTGATTTCCTTTCAGACCCCTGCAGTCTCTGAATGTCCTGCTGAACTCTGTTACCTCACACACACAGACTGCTTCACTCCAATTACACCCCAAACCCCCAGTGTGTGTGTGTGTGTGTGGAGAGAGAGAGTTGTGTCTCGGACTGCAGCAGACTGGTTTTGAACTTGTCCCCTCCCTCTCCCCATCCCCCATCTTATTCCTCTGTTCACCCCCATTTGCTCCCTCTGAGTCTGTTAGGGTTCCCTAGGCAACGGTTACGCTGCCTGCCTAGCAACCCACAACCCCGTCTCCGTACCGACTCACCGAGACGCCCTGCAGTGTGTCTATGTGTGTGTTTGTCTGTGTGTGTATGTGTGTGTGTGTGTGTGTGTGTGTGTGTGTGTGTTGGGGCTGGATTATGGAGCAGGAAGCAGTGCAGGCATGCTAACACTCTTTAGAGCAGCTATTGTCTGACCCCCATCCGCCTCCCACCCAAATACACACGCAAAGACACCTGACCATGCCTTCATTCACCTCTACAACTGAACTGAATGTTGGATGTTTTTTATATTTACTGTTTATTGTCATGTGTCATTTTTGATATATTTTATTTTTAATTAATATACTTTAAATTTGTATTTTCATACTTGCACATTTTATTAACATTGTAGCATTTTGTATTCCTGGCAGCAGGATGTCCGTAGATCCTCACAATCAACTGCAGATGCTAAAGCTGACTTCGGCCTGGGGTGCAACTGTTTCACACGCAGATTCAATCAACAAAACGTTAAAAAATAATTAGAATAAATGAATTCAGCAATGCAGCATAAACCACTGCAATTTATTTTAAAATCAGCATCTCTATGAGTGTGACAGCCATTCCATGCCAGTGTCTATTAAATTCATACACAAACACCTCATTCTGCTTTATGAGGGACTGTTTAGTGATCACCTGAATCAAATATTATTTAATGAGGAAAAGTATAAAAAACACTGCTGTAATCAACTCTCTCACAATGTGACCTGTTGGTTGGCAAAACACTTCTAGAAGTACATCAAAGGTTATTATTGCCTTTTTGTTTAAGAGTGAACAAGAGATTTGTTTTCTTTGAATTATAAGTTCTGTAAACACTGCATAATTTCTCTTATTATTGATATATAAAATGATGCTTTAAAGAACAATATTTTCATTTGGAAATTAGGAGAAATATTTTAAGCAGCTCTTACAAACTAAGGCAAAGCTGTTCAGTTCAATAAAAGATAAAACCTGAGAAACTGAAGATTTTTGCGGTGGTCTCTTTTTTCCGAAGCTGTATATGGTTGATTTATATTACCAGTTACATTTTTGGCATTTAGCAGATGCTCTTATCCAGAGCATTGATATCAGTGCTCAAGTAATCCACATCGGAAACCTGAAAAACTATACTTAAATCAACATCCGCTATTCAAACCAAGTTACTGCCAACTAAGTTACACACTGTAACAGATCTTGTCAAAGAAAAGTCAGACGTTACAGCATAAATACAGAAAACATGAAGGAAGGTTCCTTAGTAGATGTGTGGTGTGTGAGAATTTTGAAACATTGAAGACTAACACTGCAGCTGCATTCTGAATCAGTTGAAGTGGTCTCGTCGCCTTCAGTGGGAGTCCAGCCAGTAGAGTGTTACAGTAATCCGGTTTAGAGATGACCAGAGACTGGACGAGTAACTGCGCTGAGACAGGGTTGGATTCTTCTAATGTTATAAAAAAGGTATCTGCATGTCCTGGAGATGTCGTCAACCTGCGGCGAGAATGACAGATCTTCATCTTCATTTATATATAGAGATCGGACTAGTTAGTCCAGCACATCCCACAGAAGCTTGATCGGATTGAGATCTGGAGAATCTGGAGCCACCTTGAGCTCTTTATAATGTTCCTCAAATGGTTCCTGAACGTTGCCTGCAATGTGGGGGGGCATCATCCTGCAGAACATCACATTGCATCCACCACTTGCCCTCTTCGCATAGAGTATCCTGGTCCATCTTTTCCCCAAAGAAGACACACACACACACACAACCATCCACATGATGTAGATGAAAATGCAATCTGTCAGACCAGCCCACCTTCTTCTGTTTCTCCATGGTCTAGTTCTGGTGTCCGCTTTAGGAGCTTTTAATGGTGGACAGGGGTCAGCATACTCTATTTTTCTCCTATTTTTCTGCCCTTTTTCTGACTAATATAATAAACCTGCCCCCCCTCGACAGACAGTAGAATCAGATCATCAGTGTTCTTTACCTGCAGTGGGATTAGTTCTGTCTGATTGCTGTAGAGATACATTTTCCATTGTGTCTCATGTATTTTATTGTATTTATTGCATTGCATTCTTGTTTATTATTATCTATTGAAAGTAATAGATGGTGGCTAAGTGTTGGGGGGTTCCCCGGCGATCCCAGGACTGCTTGTGTCACCTCTGAGGTTCCCTTGAGCACTGTTCGCACACACTGCTCCCCGGGTGCTGTGTTCCTGGTCACTGCTTCACTTGGTGAATGGATTAAATGAAGAGAAGATTTTCATGTTGTTCACACTGTGTGCTGTGGTGTGTTCACGTTTGACAAAGGGACACTTTACACTCACATCTTCCTGCAGAAGCTCAGAAAGATATGTTGGCGCCATCTACAGGTCATCTCATTGTTTTTAGTACAGCAGTGTGAATTTGTGTTTTCTGAAGTGTTGAGGTTTGCTGCCTTCTACTGGTGAGAAATGAGTACTACACAGTTTGGAAGCCTGTTGTCACTTTATTACGAAAGAGATTATATAAATATACGAAATAAATGCAAAATGTACAAAATGGTGTTATAATGCGATAACAAATAATAATGGATACATTAACGTAATCAATGCAGGTCTATTAAAAACTTTTCTTTGGGTTTCTGTGCTATAGTTACATCCCTGAATCATAAATAGGTACATGTAGGCTTTCTTTATTCTGGTTTACGGTCAGGACAGTCCTGTCACCCTGACCCACTGAACCAGTTGTGAAACTAAATGGTGTTGAGTGTAGACTATTAGTGTGCAGTCAGATGTTTGGGTCACACTGTGGAATATTACAGCACTCTGAACCATTTTATAACCTCTATTCCATCCGCAACCCCCAGTAGGACACACAGCTTAGCACTATACTTTCTTCTGGCTGCTGTGTGTGGTGCTTTAAACTCAGAAAATACTCCTAATAAATGTAATCAAACTATTTCATTTTACATGTACATTTCTTATTCCCTTGTATATGCATGTCAGTTTTGTCACTGTGATTGTGTGTGTAAGTTATAAAGAGTCAAAATTGAGTCTCAAGTCAGTTAAGACTAAGTACAAAGTGAGTCTTGTGTCAGTGCAGAAAGAGTCCAAGTTGAATCATGAGGCAGGAAAGAGTGAGTCTGAATCAAGCTTGGAGTCGGCTATTCGAGTCTCAAGTCAATTAAGGGCAAGTCTGAGTCAAGTCACGAGTGTGGTGTGTACAAGAGAGTGTTATGAGTATGTAACATGTGGATGTGCCGCATGCCACTTTTCATGTGTTTGTATGGTGTGTGTGTGAGCTTGTAGGTTGTGTGTATATATATATATATATATATTAGGGCATTAACACAAAAGTTGACTAGTCGACTTCAGAGGCACTAGCCGACTCTGCCTGAGAGAAGTCGACTAGTCGCGCTCTCCCTGTGCACTTGCGTACACAATGCAGTCTCTGCCTCTGATTGGCTGACGCTGACACGCGTTCCGTGACTTAAACAATTATTGTAGTCCCTTCATAAAAGGGGCGGTACCATTGCCGTTTAGAGGGAAGGTAAACACAGCAGTGTTGCCAAACCCCTTGATGACTTTTTTTCAAAAAAGCGCCTAGCGACAAATCTAGCGACTTTTGGACAAACCTTTCCAAATGACGCCAGTACTGTCCTGTAAGCGCAAGGTCTTGCTTTCCCGGTACAGTTACTCATCTCCCTGTGTCTGCTCTGATCAGTGAGCGCTAGCTCCGGCTGAAAGG
>JBBPCY010072861.1:0-5000 GCA_037974405.1 Brachyalestes nurse
TCCCTGTCTCTCTTTCTCTCTCTCTCTCTCCCTCCCTCTTTCCCTGTCTCTCTTTCTTTCTCTGTCTCTCTCCCTCTTTCCCTGTCTCTCTTTCTCTCTCCCCCTCTTTCCCTGTCTCTCTTTCTCTCTCACTCTCTCTCTCTCTCCCGGCAGTGAAAGAGGAAGTCTCCGTTGGTGTGTCATGTCTGTGATGGTGTAATTGTGACAGACGGAGAAGTGTAAGGGAAGCGGGGTGAGACCACACCTCGGGACTGTTCGACCTCTCTTTGACCCAGAAATAAGAACTGCATTAGCCAAAGTCCTTACAGATGATTCTGTCCCTTCGGTGACCACCTTGCCAACACCTTTGACAGATATTTCCAGTCATACAAGACCGCAGTCCTGTCGACTTAAACAGGGCGAATCCAATAAAGCTCAAACCAAAGCCAAGCTAAGGTTTCAAAATCATGATCTTTGGCTCAAATAGCATATGTTTATTGTTTTCTGGAGACCATGAATAAGCATATCTCCACAATGCTGACATCATCCTTTATCAGCCTCTTTCTGACGTTCTATTGACACTTCCCAGTTTTCTGTCACACTTCTTTATTGTGTACTTACTGTACTGGCTCAGATTCTTATCCTATTTATTGTATTGTATTGTATTTATTGTTTATTGTATAATTTCAGATTTATATCCCATCCACGCTACTGTCACATTTCCATACTGTCTATTTATCATATTGTTTCAGTTTTACATCGCATTCACACTGTTAAAGTGCTGTATTGTCTATTTAATTTATTGTTTCTGTCATTCTCTGAACTTTGTTGTACTTATGGTACACTTATGGTGCAATCCTCACCACTATGGAAGTTTTATGTATGGTCAAGTTTAAGCTCAAGGTCAAGTTCAAAGATTTACTGTCATATGTATAGAGTACAGTGTACAAGTATAATGAAATTCTTACTTGAATACTTCTTCACAGCCTAGACAGTTAACACAGGTATAGACATTTAGGGTTGGTTTCCCGGACAGGGATTAAGCCTAGTCTTGGACTATCCTTTCCTTTTCAGTAGAAAATCTTTATTCACTGCACTACATAATCCAGGACTAGGCTTAGAGTGCTTTCACACCTACAGCATTTGGTGCGCACCAAATGTGTTTGGTCCCTTGGTTCGGTTAGTTTGCGTTGATATGAATGCAATCTCGGTACTTTGGTGCGCACTAAATCTATCGATCCGAGACCTGCCTGAAGGGGTGGTCTCGGACCGCTTTTTCCGCTCTACTTTGGTACAGTTCGTCTGGTGTGAAAGCAACCAAACCAAATTGGATGAAACTGTATAGTTTAATGCATTAATGTGTGGTTAGGCCAATGAAATACCTGATGGATCTGCAGGAAGATCGCCGGCAAATAACGAAATGATCATTCAGGATGAGGGCACGTCTCTTCTCCCTGAAGTGGCGCGCAATGCGCCATCGGCAAGACGAATAAACCAGGAAGCAGGTTTGGAGTCGCAGCCGCGAATCATGTTAAAAAAAAATGATCTGCACGTACAATGTAATGCGTGAGGATCAGCAAACATGAGCGCAATGCAAAGCTGTTCCTCCATGATCATTGGAAGTTTTGAGATTTTCTGAAAACAGTCTGTTTCCGGTGCCAGTGGGCTTCGTGGTCTATTTTGGTTCATTTAGAACTCTGCATATGTGAAAGCAAACCGTACCCACGTCTGTATACTACATTTTTCTGACAGGTGCGGACTAAAGCAATCGAACTATAGGTGTGAAAGCACCCTTAATCCCTGTCAGGGAAACCAACCCATAATGTGTGCCACATTAACATTAACAGTGCAACAAGTCAAACAGAAGCACAACCATATAATAATTAGCAGCAGAGTGTTGTTGAAATAAGGAATGAAGCAAGGAATATAAGAACAGCAGCATCGCTACACAAAATGTCAGTGCAAACTGTGTTCAGATCAAGAATAAGTCAAAGTGCAGGAGTTCCATATGTTATTGCAGACTAATGTGTATTGTTTCTGCAGACTAATGTGTATTAATGTGTATTTCTGAACCCCTCAGTACGCGCTCGGATTATCCTGAGATGCTTTCCTGAGGGCAGGAAGATGAAAAGTGTGAACGCAGGGTGAGTAGAGTCCTTCATAATGAAACTCAGGTATGTCTTCCTGAGATAGCACATAGTGTAAATGTCCATGAGTGCTGGGAGTGGTGTCCTGATGTTTCTCTGGGCAGTTTCAACCACCCTCTCCAGAGCCCTTCTGTCCTGAGGTTGTGATGCACTTTGTGAGGATGGACTCCACAGCACACCTGTAGAAGCTGGGGGATCTTTGGAGGACACCTGAGCTTTCCTCAGACACCTGAGGAAGTAGAGGCGTTGATGGGCTTTTTTAACGACAGCTGCTATGTGCTCAGTCCACTTGAAGCTGTCAGTTAGGATGACTCCAAAGAATTTAAAGCTGCTGACCGTCTCAACAGCAGCTCCACCGATGTAAATGGGTGTATGAGCTGCTTCCTGTGTCCTGTAGTCGATGACCAGCGTCTTAGGTCAGCTTACATTGAGAGAGGGGTTATTGTCCTGACACCAGTCTGTCAGGAGCCTCACCTCTTCTCTGTAGGCCGTCTCATCATTGTCGGTGATCAGGCCCACGATAGTGGTGTCGTCAGCAAACTCTATGATGGTGTTGGAGCTGTGTCTCACCACACAGTCATTTGTGAACAGGGAGGACAGGCTCAGCACACTGCTCTGTGGAGTGCTGGTGTTGAGGATCAGGGAGGAGATGTTTCTGCCTATCCAAACATGTTGGGGTCTATTTGTGAGAAAATCCAGGATCCAGTTGCACAGGGTGGCACTAGATCCAGCAGTTTATCGATCAGTTTGGAATGGGATGACCGTGTTAAAAGCAGAGCTGTAATCCACAACTCTGCTTTTAACATTGTCATCCCATCCAAACTGGGTCCACACCAGTGCAGTCCAGTGTCTGCTGTTTCTATCGAAACCTGCACTCTGTTGAATGTTACATGTTGTTATTTGTTGCTCTGTAGTCCATGGAGAACTGTCTCATCACATGTTCACAGCTGCTGATGACAATAAAGTAATCTTGAACAATGATAAGCTTGTTTGTAGATGTTTATATGGACGAGAACGTTTACTGTTATTTCTGTGGACAACATTCCTTCTTTACTTCTGTTTTTGTGGACACCAACTTTCCTTACAACCTTTATACATCCGTCTCTATTGACATCAACCTTCTTTATAGCTGTTTTGTACAGGCACCAACCTTCTTTCTTGCAGTTTCTATGGATACCAACCTCCTTTACTACTGCAACTTTAGACACAATCATTCTGTATGGCTGTTTGTATGTAACTGTTTCTGTGGTTACCAACCTTCTTTATGGCTGTTTCTTTGGACATGAGCCTTCTTAATCACTGTTTCTAAGGATACCAACCTTCCTTGCAGCTGTTTCTATGCACATCTTTTTTTATGTTTGGATGGACACTAATCTTCTTTACAGCAGTTTCTATGGACACCAACTTTCTTTTTCTGTCTTTCATCTTCTTTACAGCCGTTTCCGTGCACACCAACTTCCTTAATGGCCGTTTCTGTGTACACCCACCTTGTCTCCTCTACTGTTTCTACTGTATGCACATCAACTTTCTTTGTAACCGTTTCTATGGATACAAACCTTCTTTGGAGCTGTTTCTATGGACGCCAACCATCTTTACAGCTGTTTCTACAGATACCAACCTTCTTAATGGCTGTTTCCATGGATACCAACCTTCTTTAGAGCTGTTTCTATGGACACCATCCCTCTCTACGGATGTTTCTTTGGACACAAGCATTCTTAATCACTGTTTCTAAGGATACAAAACTTCCTTGCAGCTGTTTCTATGCACATCAACTTGGCTGTTTGTATGGACACCAACCGCCTTTACAGCAGTTTCTACAGACACCAACCTTCTTTACAGCTGTTTCTATGGACACCAACCTTCTTTACAGCTGTTTCTATGGACACCAACCTTCTTTACTGCTGTTTCTATGGACACCAACCTTCTTTACAGATGTTTCTATGGACACCAAATTTCTTTACAGCTGTTCCTATAGACACCAAAGTTCCTTACTTCTGTTTCTGTCGACATTAACCTTAATGTTGGCTGTTTATTAAAACATTTATGGTGAACACAGAAGTATTGCAACACTAAATAAAGAAATAAACACATGGTAAATATAACATGACCATTCTGGTCCACCTTATCTAATGTGAAAAAATCAACAATCAAGTTTAACATGCATTTAAGCCAATGCAGAAATGTCTTGGGGTAGGTTTTTCCTGCTTACACCAACATGACGATTGTTCCTTTCAGGGCTTCCTCCAGTGCATGTTGAGTGTTACATGCTGTCTTACTCTGATTTCAGTGTCGTCCTCTGACCTATCCCATACACACCCACAGACAAATACACAGTAAAAGAGAAGGTCATGGAGTGGGAAACACCTTGGAAATTCTTCCTCTGCACGTCTCTTCTTTTCATTTAATGTGCTGTTTACTGCCATTAAGGTAATTGCTGTGGTGCCCACACTTTGGGGCGGTTTCTTCAGTTTCAGTCGTGTAATGTCTTCACTCAGCCACTGACAATTACAGATAACAAGGACTTTCCTCAGGTTTCTGCTGCCCTAGAACACAACGGTTTACCTTTTACTCCTCAGTACCGTATTTTTATAATGTATCATCTTTCCCTTCCTACAAAAATGCTTTTAAAGAGATTTTAATAGTTTAGAAATCCTCATCAGACCCCTCATAGGACTCAACACATAAACTTGACTCCTACTTATCCCTCATCCAAGGGAACCCTGGCTTTTAAGACATTTAGACCTCAACTTGGGGTAAATATCTGTTAGAAATGCACAAAAAAAGTTTAATATGAAAATTCTTTTCTTTAATTGGTATTTTTATATATATATACAGTTTTATATATATACATATATCGGCATATTACACTTTACA
>JBBPCY010072861.1:7500-10719 GCA_037974405.1 Brachyalestes nurse
GACTAACTAGGCTAGCAGTGTTCATTCAGTTTCCTGCACTGAAACAGTGCTGTAACTCACAAAAATAGGTCTGTAAATGTTGAATGAAATACGGTAGTGGATGATCAAAAAGTCCATTTGTAACCTTAACATAAGGTTTAGGTGTCTCGAGAAACCACTTCAGCCACACACTAGGAGAAAAGTTCATTTCTCCACTCTTTGTTTGGAAGTTTGCATGGATTTGGACCATCAATAAAACAAATTTTGTCTGTATATCAAGTCAAGTACTCAAGTTGTTTTCTTTTAAATGAAAGAATGTGCCTCCAGGACCACAGTGCAACACAAGAACAGAACAGAACAGAACACCATAAGACCACAAGTGCAAACAGGACTATATACTGTTGTGCAGTGCCACAGTCCTCTGTAGTTGCCCAAGAAACACTCAGTTTCCAAGTCATTTTTAACCATGACACTCCAAAAACTATAACTAACCCTGACACTTGGCGAAACAACCCCATAACACTGATTCCTCAGTCCTATAATTCTGGTTGACTAGTGATGGGTCAGACTCTAAGCCCAGGCTGGCCTATGTCAAATGGCCTATGCCTAGTTCGCATACTAACTCTTTGACTTGCCTGGAAAGGTAAAAAAAAAAAACATTTTCCAGTCACATCTGGTTCTAGGAGCTGAAACAGCCTCTTGCCCCTAAGAGCTGTGCTTGTTTAGGATTACATTAGTTTGTTAGCTTGAATTATCTTGATTCACGAAAGTGAATTGTGGCTTGAGTTTATTGAACAAAAAGTATTTTTAAATGCTTTCAGCATGTCTTTAATAAATCTAGAGCAAATTCTGCTCTCCATTAAAGTGTTTTTCTCTCATGATTAAACTCAAAAAGTGTTTGGTAAGCTAATGAATGAGCTACATTAGGTCTAAAAGGCACAGGGAGACTCCAGGTCAGTGTGCTCTAACAGATTTTACCAAATTCATCAGCTCACTAGAAAGCCCTACCTGAGGTTGAAATGCATGTGTTAGAGCAGGAAAAACACTAAAATGTCTGTGTGGTACTCCAGGGTCAGGATTAAAGAGAGTTTACAGCACATCTGCATTGTTGTAACAAAACCTTCTTCGCTCAAAATGGTATAAGAGGTAAAATATTCTATATTTGAACAGTGACAGTATTTGTGTTTTTTTAGAGAACCTTTATAAGTATACCCAATCAGCTATGATAAACCACAGACAGATAACACTGACAGTCAGTTCTTGAAGTTGATATGTTGAAAGTAGGAAAATGGGTGAGTGTAATGATCTGAGCGACTTTGACAAAGACCAGACAGTGATGTCTAGATCACTGATCTCCAAAACAGCAGGTCCTGTGTGGTGTTACTGGTAGACAGTAGTCTGTACCAACCAAAAGTGTTCCATGGAAAAACAACCGATGAACCAGTGAGGCACAAGGTTCACTGATGCACATGGAGAGTGAAGGGTAGCCCATTTGGTCTAATCCCACAAAAGTGTACAGAGTACAAAGAGGATGATGCCCCCCACACTGCAAACACTGTTCAGGAACAATTTGAGAAACATGGCAAAAAATTCAAGGTGTTGACTTGAATTCTCAGTTGTGGGAAAGTCTGTGGGAAGTGCTGGACAAACTTGTCAATGGAGGCCCCACCTCACAACTTAGAGGACTTAAAGGATCTGCCACCAGAGCCTCTAGTCAATACGTTTTATGCATGTATTCAATCTAACAGCTGTAGCATGTTACAGATGTATGCCAGTGAAGTTGGGAGTCTTTCCCAAGGACTCTCACTGATGTAGAGTGGTTAGCTTGGCTGGAAGTCAAACCCCAGTCTGCTGGGCAGAGGAGACCCATGTTATCCAGTACACCTGCCAACCTGTTTGACTGCACCTCATCAGATTGCATCAGCCTAACAAAAATAGTTGAGATTTCTTCAGCAAAAGGAATCATACTGTGTAGAACCCTGCACACTCAGAGCCACTTGAATGCATGAATGGTTCTTTCCTCGGTCAAATGCTTCTTTACTAGAGAACCTTTTGAAAAAAAAAATCTAAAGAATTGTTGCAACTTTTTTTTAGTATAATACAAAATCTATGTTGCTAAGCATGTAATTATTGCGTAATAAAGCAGTAATAAGCATGTAGTTAACACTTAATAAAGTAGTAATAAGCATGAAATTGATTCAGTCACACACAGATTTTTTTTGTGAACCCAACTCATAGTTTTACGCGGAAATCCCGACAATAACGCGGAAACTGCAACCTTTACATTTTCTTTAAGGGTAATGCATTAAACTGAGTTTAAAAAGAAATTAAAGTATTCTGGGTGCATGTTTGGGGGCATCTTTAGGGTTTAAACTATAAAAATAGGCATTTGTTTTTACCAAAACACAACAACGTGGTTTTTCCACTATACGCTGTTGCTCTTGGAACGTAACCCCCGTGAAAAGCGAGGGATTACTGTATTACAAAAGCATCATAATGCTCTTCTAAACTGAGGTTTTAACATTTTAATGTGTGTTCATATAATAGGACTGTAACGTGACATTAGTTCAGTAACTGCTTTAATAGGTGACACTCAAGACAGTGTATTTCTGTGGGCTTTAGTCTTCAGTGATCAATCTCTGTTCATCACACTTTCCACGTTAATGTCTATGGACAGAATGAAACATCACATGTTACGGTAATGAGCTAGTTTGTTGATTTTTGTCTCGTCTCAGAACTGACAGTCCAGAAAATGTAGGCCAGTCAGGACGAGGTGAACTCTCGCTGTCTGTCACTCTCAGAAATGTTTATACAAACCAGAACACACTCAATTAAACCTGTTTCTCTCTGAAGCTTTTTACACTGTCTGAGGTCCAATCAAAATAAGGTGCTAAAGAAAGGTGTGAACACACACACACACACACACACACTGCCCCTCTCTTTTTGTTTTTTCTTTCTATCAGTCTCTTTTTTACTTTTTTTCTTTTTGTTTCTTTCCTTTGGTCAATTTGTCTGTCTCTTTCTTTCTGTCTTTTCTTCTTTCTCTGTCCTTCTTTTCATCTACATTTCTCTCAGTGCCTGTCTCCCATACTCTCACTCTTTCTATCTCTCTTTCTTTCTTTTCTTATATTTCTCCATCATTTATACTTTCTCTATTTGTCTCTCTATCTGTCTATCTATCTATCTATCTATCTATCTATCTATCTATCTATCTATCTATCTATCTATCTATCTATCTGT
>JBBPCY010072862.1:0-10718 GCA_037974405.1 Brachyalestes nurse
GTGTGTGTGTGTGTGTGTGTGTGTGTGTGTGTGTGTGTGTGTGTGTGTGTGTGTGTGTGTGTGTGTGTGTGTAGATCCAGGCTGCCACTGGAGATGTGAAGTACGCTGGTCCGATGGACTGTGTGAAGCAGATCTACAGGGAAGGTGGCATCAGAAGCATTTATAAAGGCACAGCGCTGACCCTAATGAGAGGTGCTTTACTTTTTGCAACTGGATATGAGGGACGAAATTCAGAATTGCTATTATAAACAGAATCAGAAAATTATTCATCCTCAAGGAAATGGCTTAATGTCACGACTACACAGAGACACAAAGCCATAAAGTTTAATATAAAAGTCCAATAAAAACTCTGCACTAAATAAAATAATCTGTACTAAATGCACTACACTGTATACACACAGTGCTGTTGTATAAATACTATAGATAAATAACTTTTAGTAGTAATTTAGTAGTAACACAAATAGTGATTCAGAGTTGTTCTCTAAACCAAATCCATTATTTTATGTAATAGAGATTAGTAGTAGATCGATAGTAGATAAGTAATATTTATTATATGCAGTGATACTTCACATTGTAAGGTTATTGCGCGTAGTAATATGTTACACATAATGATAATAATAAATTGTGTCTGTATATATACATATATAAATGTGTATACAGTATGTATGTGTGTGTGTATAAATATATATATATATATGTGTGTGTGTGTGTGTGTGTAATCAGGACTGTGTATGTGTTTGTGTATGTGTGTGTATATATATTACGTACATACACATACACACACACACACACATGCATATATTTGTTTGTGTGTGTGTGTGTATGCATGAGATCAGTATGGTGCATTTCTGTGCTGTGTAATTTCACTAGAATGTATAAGGGTTTATATCAGCTGGGGGAGTGGCTGAGGGGTGTCTGACTCCTCCCTCTGTGGATGATTAACAGCTGCCACTCTGTGTCTCAGATGTGCCAGCCAGTGGGATGTACTTTATGACGTATGAGTGGCTGAAGAATGCCCTCACACCAGAGGGCAAGAGGTACGGTAGGAAAACACATGATAAAATGTGTAATTTTTTTGTACTGATTTGTCTTTTCACTAATCAGAGTCAAGCCTGAATGATAGAACAAGAGTTAAGGGACGTTTTGATGGACAAGTTTGACTTTTGAGATATGTGTGTGTGTGTGTGTCTGGCACAGCACAGTGTGTGTGTGTGTGTGTGTGTCTGGCAGAGCACAGAGTACCCCCAAAATTTTAGTATTTAGTATTTCAAATGTTCCTCCCACCTTCAAATTGCATCAGTAAATTGCTGTGATTTTTCACACTCTCAAACACTGTGATTGGTTGCGTATTGCAGCTTTCTGTGCAGAGTATTGCAGAGACCAATATATAATATATTGTGCAGTTGAGTGTATGAAGGTGTGATCAGTGTGGTTCTGTTTTTTTGGTTATGTTTTTTTATGTGTGTTTTAAGTCCAAGTGAGCTGAGTGTGCCCAGTGTGCTGTTTGCGGGTGGGATGGCCGGAATCTTTAACTGGGCCGTGGCGATTCCCCCTGATGTGTTAAAGTCACGCTTCCAGACTGGTGAGAAACCTCTCTTCTCTCAGAACAGAGCCGTAAAGATACAGAGATGTAAACACCAGGGCTCTAATAAAAATGGATATGGATAAAGTGAACTACACTAGACCAGACTGTGAATATCATGTTGGGTAGAAGAACACCGATCTGGTTCCATCAGCAGCTGGCTTGATGGACTGGTTAGACACGGTGGGGATGGGACCTGGAAATACTGGTCTTCTTCCAGTAGAGTGCAGGAAAAGAGAGCACAATCACACACAGAACAGTCTGTTTATATGTACAGTACTGTGCAAAAGTCGTGATCTCCCTCATTTCTTCATATTTTTGTTTGAATCACCCTGTTGGTGTGAAAATACTATTTTTTGCCTGTCAACTATCTTTTCTTTGTCATATTGAGTAGATTAAATGAAAGAAATGGGAACAACTGTTTTACCGTGACAGGCTGCAAAGATTATCAAATAAACAATATTCCTCTAAATCTGGTCCTGTTCAGGGACTGGACTGAAAATGAGAGTATTTGAAAGTCCTTCATGAAAGAGAACTGTTCCACATGACCACATTAAAATACAAGGAAGCAAAATATGAAGAAACAGGGGTCAAGACTTTTACACAGTATTGTATATTGTTGTTGTTCATATCAGTGCATTTTTAAACCCAGTACTGCGTAAAATCAGAGAGCAGGTTCTGTTCTCCATTAGTTGAGTCTGGGAGTAAATATTTTGTGCTCTTTTCCGCCCTCTGCAGCTCCGGAGGGGAAATACCCCAACGGCTTCCGGGACGTCCTGAGGGAGCTGATCAGGGAGGAGGGGGTGGCCTCACTGTATAAGGGTTTTAATGCAGTCATGCTGAGAGCATTTCCAGCCAATGCTGTGAGTCTCCCTTTCTCTCTCTCTCTTTCTCTGTCTCATTTACATACACACACATACACAGTTGCACACACATTTTAAATGGTTTCCTTGTTAACCTCCCAGTGTAATGATCTCTCTTTTTCCCTCTCTCTCTTTCATTCCTCTCTTCATTCTTCTTTCTCTATTTCTGTGTCTCATGCTCAATCTCTTTCTCTCGCTCCTCTCAATATCTCTGCTCTCGCTCACATTCTCTTTATATCTGTCTTTGTGTTTCCCTCTTCTCGTTTTGTCTGTCCCTCTCTCTAATTCTCTCTCCTCTCTACCTCTGTATCACTCTTTCTCCATCTCTCTCTCTCTCCTCTACTTCTGTATCACTCTTTCTCTCTCTCTCTCTCTCCTCTACTTCTGTATCACATTTTCTCTCTGTTTCTCTCTGTCTCTCTGTCTCTCTCTCTCTCTCTCAGGCTTGCTTTCTGGGATTTGAGGTTGCCATGAAGTTTTTGAACTGGCTCGCACCCAACCTGTGATCTGTACAGGCCAAAGAGATGGCATCTGAATGTCACACACACACATACATACATACATACATACACACACACACACACACAGGGACTTGTCCTGTGCGGTAGGGCCGCATAATGTAGAAAAATACTATAATGTGATTGCGTTTTGCTTTGCACTATGTAGTAAAGAGGAATGCCACTATTTTTTTTACAATTCACCCATAATTCGGTGTGTAAGCAGTGAGTGTTCAGAGTGTATTTGGTGTGAAAGGGTTCACTCTGATTTCTTTACAGTGGAAGTGAATGGAACCAGACTTCTCCAACTCAATTCCATCTGTTTTACTCACTACCAACTCCCAGTGAAGCTCCACATGTCTCTGAGCGTTTATATGGATGTTGATGTTGGTAAAATAGTGGAGAATCTGAACTAAATCACTTTTCTTTGGGGACTATTTTGCCTCATGACGCTTTGCATGTATTCCTCCCCCATGAATGGGTTTAGTTTTAGGACCAAAAGATTCTCAAAACTCTGGTGGAACAACATCTCAGGCGTGAGGCGGCGTGAGGCGGCGTGAGGCGCCGCGAGGCGCCGCAACCAGAACCATTTGATGGGATATTTTTCTGTGAGGGAGATTTTAGAGAACCAGACATCCGTTCCATTCACCTCCACTGTGAATAGTTCTGACTCCACTCTGAACCTGTCTGTTTAAATACTTAAAACACTTAATTATGCAAGAATTTTGAAGAATAAGTGGAGTTTCCCTTTGAAAAAGCAGCGATGGATCAATACAGTGATGTATTTTAACTAAAATCGCGGAACTCTTCGTTGGTTAATGTGAATATGTTCTTTCATGAACTCACAGTAGCTCATCTGTGATTGTCAGGATGCACAAGTGGTCTGAATACAGGCTAATTTGCATATTTCACACTTTCACAAGTAACTGTTGACTAATGATATATTGTGCAGCCCTAGCGTACCACATCAGTAAGCTGTAAAACACACACACACACACACAAATGAAGGTCGGGACTTATTTGACTTATTTCTGTTATTATTATTCAGAGTTTTAAGTGAAGAGGACTGATGATGTGCCTTATGTATTAGGCTGTATGTTCAGTCTCTGTGTGCTCTTCAGGGAAAAACATGACTTGCACCTCTACGTAACACCTTGTAGCAGCAAGAACACACCTGTAAAGGAACATTAGAGTGTGTCTTCTAGAGACCAGGGTCTCTACCTGCTGCGTCTCTGGGGGCGACGATCGCTTTAACATGTTTCCCTGAACTCAGAAATCCCATTGGCTCAAAACCAACTTTATAATAAAAGTCAATGGGCGGATCTTTAAACTCAATTATAGTAGATGTCAGTGGGCAGATGCTGAATTTTCTGTGTAACATGAATCTCTGTTCAGATGAGCATGTCAGCAGGGGCAAGTTTGGGTGAAAATGCTGGAGTTCCTTTGAATACACTGGGGTTTATGTACAAAAGTCATCCAAAACACCGGCAGCGAGTTGTTTTCTGTTTTGTTTTGTGTGTGTGTGCCAACGGGAACTGCCTTTTTTTTCATCTAATAGTGCATTACGGTGTGTCTTCCATGTGACAGTCAAATAATCCATAACACAGGTGAACGTCAGCGTGAAATAACTGTTGACATACTGCTCAGTTCATTAATAATTATTTTTCTTCTGTTGGCTCGTGCCTTCATTTTAACTCACTAGGCAGAGAACTCATGGACATTGTTGATGTTTTTTCGGTTCCATCTTGTACAATAAAAGACTGTTTAGGACCGGACAGATATTGACTGACAGCAGTGCAGTGAATCTGCCTCACATCCTCCAGGGCACATCGATGAAGCATCATCAACATGTCAACGGACGCAGAAAACTGACCCGAGATCAGCCTTCCCACCCCTTTCAGTCCAAAGAGATTTACAGGAATGGATTGGTTTTAAAAAATATTTATGACTTAAAATGACAGTAGCCTTTACTGTGTTTGTACTTTAGTCCATGTTTATAGAAATCGATGAGTTGTACAGCATCAGAAACCACATAAGCGAGTCTATTAAAGATCACTGAACACCTCCATGTGCTTTGAGGTCCTGAGCTTTTAATTGTCCTGAGAATTTAAAGTGTGGCTGAGATGAGAAAGTTGTTCAGATCAGAAATCAGAATCAGAGGAAATTACTTAAGCGACAACTACGGAGACGGATAAAATAAAAACTGAAAATGTTCTGTACAAAATACACTGCAACACTATACAAAAGGAGAATGATGAAGGTTTAGTCAGCTGGTAAATAAACATTACAGTCTGACTCCAGGGTTTTTCCACCTCTGCCTCACTTTGGGTTTCGAAATGCCATTGCTATAAAATGAGCAAAACCTTTTTTTTTTTTTTTTTCTTGAGGCAAATGAGATGCTTAGAGGTAGCAGTGATGCTTGTTAAAGTAAAAGTGAACTTCATTGTCATCTCAACCATGTAAAAAATGTTGAGCGAAAAAGATGGCAAAGCTCAGGACACACAGGACAGTGCAAAACAAAAAGTAGACAATTAGTCTGTGATACAACCCCAATAAAACTTAAGCATGTTGAATGATGTTATAGCCAAACATGTCCTGAGTATGTGGGCATACGTAATAATATGTAATATTCAAGAGAGTTTATTGTCAGCCCAGCCACATACACAAGTACACAGAGGGGTGAAATAGCGTTCTCTGAAGCAAACAGTGTAGGACAAAGACAAAGTTAAACAAGGACATACATATATGTGCAAGACAGTTGAGACAGCACATTAGATCTGAGTAATGAATTCATGGTTTATAGGACTGTATAATCAGTGAGGGAAATCAAGAGGGTGTGTGTGTGGGGTTGTCCAGTGGATGCAGTGTGGTGTAAATGTCTGCAGCTGAGAGGAGAGAGACTCTGATGGTCTTGTAGTTTTGGTGCAAACTTCAGACACCAAATGCACCTCGTCTGATCTGTTCACATCTGGCAGAAGCAGAAAATTGCTGTAGGCCCAAATTTTCCTCTGGGGTTCCCAGCCCTCAGTGCATATTTAAAATAGCTACAACCCACTCTGTAACCCACTCACCAAACTGAAATCTAGGTTAGTGGCGAGGAACGAACTCCAGCCGAGATCAATACTTTCCATTACACAGTGCTGCAACCCGGTCAGCTTCAGTGCAGAGTGCTGTGGTCCAGAGGGAACAGGGTGTGAGGGAATCAGATCTATCTGCACTGGTTTACTGGTGCAAAACCAGAGATGAACAAGACATGCAATTAATTTGGGTTTTAAAACTGGTAACAGAATCCCTCACCCTTGATTTATTTTATTATGTGCACCAAAAATAACCTCCTACATGACCATTTTCCATCCTCTTACACTTCTCTCTCATAGTTAAAGAGGCTGCTTAGTCTGTGAACTGATAAAAATATGTAAATAACCTCTGCTTTGGCCACTCTGTATTGTGCCTCATTCAAACAGCACTCCTTATAACTTCAAAGTGAATGAGTGGCACTAAAGTGCCATAGGTTGAATAGGTATAGATTTTTTGCTTATTGTGATATGACAGAAACAAAGAATTCAAAGCGGGATGTTTTTGCTTCTTAGTTTCTCCTTAGAAGTTGTAGATAATAATGCTGCAAAAGTTACAATGTTACTGTGGTAATTGCATCTGGCGTCACTATAAAACATGGTTTCCTGTGGTTGAAAAGACTGCATGCGGCATGTAGTGGTCATGTTGAAGGTGATGGAGCTTCCTAAAGTTCTTCTGTATGACATCATTAAACAGCACTGAGGACTGAGTCCCATCAAAGACCTTCGGCACAACTGGTTCATCCTTCAACTTGCATGAGTTGAAAGTTCATGGAACCGCAACCAGCCATCCATGGAAGAGCTCTACACAAGACATCTCTCAGACTGATGATTAGGAAGGTAAGAGAAAGGTCGGCAGTCACTGGCAAAGATCTGCAGGATGACCAGAGAGGAGCAGGAGTAGCAGATACACTAAGAATAATAGTCAACGAACTGCACCACAATCATCTCCATACTTGCTCCCTCAGCTGAAAACAAACATCTAAAATCTGCACACAAATGTCTAGACCAATCAGAACTCTGGAACTCTGGTCTAATGATACAAAAACAGAACTCCTGGGCAGTAATTCAGCTAATCGTGTTTGGAGAAAGAAGGTCTGATGTCCACAGTGAAGTATGAAGGTGGCAGCACCGGGAGGAGAGAGGATGGAGCCCAGTGACTCCAAACATACAGCCAAAAGATCTCAAGACTTTTTTTAAGTAGGTGAAGGAGCTGCCTTGCCTTACGGATCTCCTAACCTGCATCCCAAAAAAAAAATTGGAGTATTCTGAAACTGCTAGTCCGCTAGAGGATTCTCATAACAGAAAGGACCAAAACTGAACTACAATGCTACAAAAATCACTTTTTTACTGTAAATGTCTAGAAGTTGAAACTGTCAATAACTACTTTACAAAAACATTGTAAATTGTTTGCTCCCACAAATTTCATTTTTTCAAAAAAAACACATTTGCTTATGAAAGTGTTTCAGTGCAAACTGAAATGTCCTGCTTGTCCTAAGGGTGTATCTCCACCACTGTAGTAGTTATTGATCTCGTTCATCAATGGGACATGATTGTGGACGCGGGTCTGGCTAATGATCTGCGTGTCCTCGCTCAGACATTTGTTGGAGCATCACTTTCCGCTGGCTTCCATCTCCACTCCTTTAAAGCCTATCAGAGGATTTACTGAGCTTTTCTGAGCTCTGAATTATTTTAAATCCTGAGGATCCACTTTTTATTTCCTACACGTTTGCCTCTCCAGCAGTGATGTATTTGAAATTCTCGCGAAGTTTGTGTTGAGAACCTGCACGGTTAAGAGGTCGGCTCCACTGTCAGGATGAGTCTGGAGATTCCGGCTGGTTTGACAGATCTGCTGAAGGGCTACACGGTGGAGGTGCTGAAGCAGAGGCCGTCCGACCTCCTGGAGTTTGCGGTGCAGTATTTTACTCGCCTAAAGGAGCAGAGGAACGTTGAGGGTAAGATGGCCAAAACGTCCTAGCAGTTACTGCAACCAGTTTTTAATGCTAATTTTAAATCTTAATAGAATTATGCCAGAAAAAAAACCCATCTGCTTTAAGAAAACAAACCAGTTTTTAGCATAGAAGTGGTCGTCGCGGTCTGAGGCATGTTGGCCAAACTTAGCATTCTTTTCTACTAACCATCTTTTCACATTAACTAATGCTAGTCAGCTCACCTAACTGTCCCATTGCTTACTGCTGTTGTTACTGAAGGGGAAGACTTCTTCCTAAACGTCTAGCTGGTGGAAGGTACATGCAATGGGTATAAATCCCATTATCACCATTATTTTGTGTCGCAGCAGAGGTGAGCCGTCGCAACACTGAGGTCAGCTGCCGCAACGCCAGTCGGTCTCCAGTGCAGAGAGGAGTGGCCTTCGATAAAGACACGACCCCTACAGAGTCCAGTGAGGATGAGGATAATGAGAAGAACGAGAAGGATGAGGAGGATGAAGAGGACGAGGAGGACGATGACTTTCCTGATGATTTCACGTTCAAACGTAGGTGGAATAATGACTTCAGTCCAGGATACCCAAACTAGTCTTACACAACCCAACATGTCACTCTGCTCTCCCCTGTCACCTCCCAGCTCACCTTAACCAGGCTTTTGGTTCTTGTTTGAATGACTTGGGTGCTTTGGGAACTGCGATGGAGGAACAATGTGGGCCACTTTGGGGTCCCAGACAAATGGACTGGGAGACCTAGTCAGGTTGAGAGGCCTTAACCAAAAGGCCTTTCCAAAATTCCTCTAAATGTCAGTGTTTGAGTGTTATCCAGATTGGGTTTGGTGTGAAACGGTTCACTGTAGAGACTCGGATTTCTTTACAGTGGCAGTGAATAGAAGCAGACGTCTCCAACACAAATCCAGCCATTTTATTCTCTGTCGACCCCCAGTGAAGCTCCACGTGTCTCTGTGTGTTTATATGGGTGTTGATGACGGTAAAAGGGTAAATCGGAACTAAATCAGTTTCCTTTTTTCCTTATGTATCACTCCACCATAATGGGTTTAGTTTAATGACCATGAGCTTCTCAAAACAACATCTCAGGTGTCAAGCAGCACAACCATAACTTTCTATGAGGGAGCTTTTAGAGAACCAGATGTCCGGTTCCATTTACCACCACAGTAAACAGTTCTGGCTCCACTACGAACCCCTCTGTTTACACCTTGTTTATGTAGAAATGTTCAGTTCAGTAAATATATTTGTGACAGTTTAGAGGAGAATGTCAGATCATCAGGAAGACAAGTAAACTCATCATCTCTTTTCTCTGTGTAGCACCGCCGCCCACAAAATCCAATCGGCGAGTATCAGGTGAGTGTTAATGGATTTTTTACTGCCTGGAGTAAGTGTGTGAGTGTGTGTGTTTGTTTGTGGTGAGTCCGTTTTTTGCTGCTTTAGTCAAAGAGCTTTAGTGAATATGAATGCCGATAATGATCATTGTTGTGATTCTGTGTGTGTTTATGTGAGTGTGTGTGTTTGTGGTGGGTCAGTTTGTTTGTGGCACTGTTTCAGTAACACAGCTTTAATGAATAGAAGTAGATGATTATTATTGTGATTTTAATGAAACATACCTCTTGCACCACTTTCCAAACTTTAAATGTTCAATTCTCGGCCCCTGATCATCCGTTGTATACAAATTGATTACAAGAGCACTATGAGGGTATAATGTGTCAGATTTGGAACAATATCTCAGAGCTGGAACGCTACCAATATCTCAAATGAGCTCAGAGGAGATGCAGCTCCAAAACTTATTGGAATAAAAAATATAATAAAACTTAAAAAGAACAGTAGGTTTGGCAAGAGTTTAACAAACGGGCACAATGAGGCCTGTGCAAATGTTAAGGTACATTTTATATTTTAGGTTTTCTGTTTTTGCAGGCTGTTAAACTCGCCAAATAAGTAGAAATTGCACCAAAACTGTACAGTAAAATATTTAAGTGTATTCACTGTGGAGAGTGTGGACTTATATATTGTAATGTCTTTGCATGGGGAGGTTGTTTAGTTAAAGACCACAGAGGATAATTGATCCTCTGATTAATTTAAAATTTATCATAGTTTTAATAACAATGTGCAGGATTCTGTATATTTAAATGAATTAATAATTGATGTATTGATTCATTCAGTTTGTGCAGAGGCGTATAATCCAGATGATGATGATGATGACGACTCTGAGCCAAAGGTCATCCACCCAAAAACTGACCAGCAGCGAACCAGACTACAGGAAGCCTGTAAAGACATACTGCTGTTCAAGACTCTGGAAAAGGTAACACGCTCGCACACACAAGCACACACGCACACACACACACACTCACATGGCCGTATTAAAAACTGTCTCTTTCAAGCGTTAAGGGAGATTTGGCCTCATGTGGACCCAGTGGGTATAACAGCCTCTGCACCAGCTTTTCTATGTGAAGTGTGTTGTTTTCTCTCGCTCTCTCTCAGGAACAGTTCTCGGAGGTTTTAGATGCCATGTTTGAGGTGCTGGTGAAGCCTAAAGAGCACATAATCGATCAAGGAGATGACGGCGATAATTTCTATGTCATTGAGAGGTACATTTTCATAAAAATGTGTGTGTGTGTGTGTGTGTGTGTGTATAGGTTATCTTATATTTTTCTATCTGTCTATCTATCTATCTATCTATCTATCTATCTATCTATCTCTCTCTCTATCTATCTATCTATCTATCTATCTATCTATCTATCTATCTAT
>JBBPCY010072863.1:0-10717 GCA_037974405.1 Brachyalestes nurse
GGAGCAGTGTGTGAGGAGCAGTTTCTGGGGGAGCAGTGTGTGAGGAGCAGTGTGTTAGGAGCAGTGTGTGGGGAGCAGTGTGTGTGGAGCAGTGTGTGAGGAGCAGTGTGTGAGGAGCAGTGTATGAGGTCGGCACCGGGGGGCAGTGTGTGGAGCGGTGTGTGGGGACGGGTTCAGGGGGGCAGTGTATGGGAATGGGCAGTGTGTGTGGAGCAGTATGTGCGGACGGTATCATGGGTACCTCAGTGGTGCCATTGGCATTCCTGGGATTTGACCCCACAGTCTTCTGATCGCAGGGAAAACTCCCCAACTACCAGGCCAAGAAAGCCACAATGCTGCACGGCTGTGCATCTCCATCAGTGCACGTGCATCCAAACAGAGATAAACACGCAAGAAAACCACTGCTCTTATCCACCATGTGATCTGCTCAGCAGTGCCATTGATGTCGGAAGAGCGTTTCCTCTTACACTGAGGCCCTGTTGTTTTGATTGAGACTCCGCTCTTGTCTCTGTTTGAGGATGTGTCTATTCCCTGTTGTCGTCTGTTCCGTCGAAAGCGATTTGTCTCTGATTATAATGCGGCTGCTCGGGCGGGCGGCCGGGGAAAGGGAATTGGTGATGTGTCGCTCTCTTCAATTTGTTTGACCCCAGTGTGCTCTTGCGGGGCTGAGACAGAAAGCTCACAAGTTCCCGAGTTTGGGCTGCCCTCCCTGTCTCCTCCAGATAAAACCTTGTTAGCGGGATTGTATTTTGATTACATTGTCTGAGTAATGGCATGTGTAGTTAAGCACCGATTCATGGAATGAATGAAAAGATCTGAAACGACAAAAGAAAGTGATTTGTAAGTGATTGACAATTATGAGGCACATTTCTCCGGTCCCTAAACGGGATTTTTCCATTGTTTTGTGGTGTAAATGCTCTATAAACCAAGTTTCCACATCTTAAATAGATTTCCCTTGCCTAGACTCAGCATCATTTACCATAAAATTACCATAAAATGTTCAATATTGAAAATCAACATTGATACTTTCACACTGACAATAAATAAATGCATGTGACCATAATTCAGTGTGCTATCTGGGTCGCAAGGCCATCCAATGATATCTTACTGCAGCATTAACAGAATATTGTGAATCTGACATTTAGGTTTCCCCCCACATAAATGGAACATTGTGACCACCAAGTCAAAAAAACAGATGTGAAACTATTTGGTTGACCCAAATAAATGCTGCTACCCAATGAAATATAGGGCCAGGATCAAAAGTATGAGGCATTATTTATGTGAAAGTGACCTTTTTTGCCAACCAACCTTAAACATGTATCAGAAAACTGAAATGTATCAGAAAACTGAAATGTATCAGAAAACTGAAATGTATCAGAAAACTGAAATACAAATGTTTACATACGTTTTTTGAAGCGAGAAGATAAGTTCACTAAGTACATAATAAGTACATTTTCTGTTTGCAATTACGCCCCCAAAAAAAAAACCCTTGCTAACCGAAGGAAGAAGTGGGGTGCAAAAACTTTATCACAAGAAACCAAAAATGAAATTTAAATGGGATGGGACGTTTATTGAGTGGGTGCCTTCCACAAAGTCCTCCTAATCATTTGGATGTGTCTGAGAGTCATTATACTCTTATAAGCCGGAAATCTCTGTTACTCACAGATCTGGTCTTCTACCTGCGACCCAAGCTTTGTCCCTTATTGAATGGTTGATTGCAGCAGCAGTTGGAGCCACATTAGCTACATATTGAGCAATTAGCAGCTCTGAAATATAGTGGTCTGGCGGGTCACCACCATATCCAACATGCAACTTCTCTAATAGAGAAGTGTTCTGAAGGTTTCCAGTAAAGGTCCACCTGCTGCCTGACCAAATGAAAGTGTACCTGATGTGTAAAAGTGTAACTGGTTTATGAACCTCTTAAAGATATTAAAGATTATTAAAGGGTCTGTTTCTTTGAAAACTGAATTGGTTTCATGGTTTCAAACCACGGTTTCAAAATGTGCTGTTCACTTAGTCCAGACAGTCCATATATGGAAAGTAGGCTACAAGAACAGACATGTTTTGTGATGTCACAAGAACCAGCCTAGTTACAAAATATCCACAAAATAGCACTTGGTCTGCAGTGAAGAGGTTTAGCCCTAGTCGCCACCATAGGCATCTGTCAGGTTACATAACAGAACTGGCCATTAGCATTCTCCTCCAAGTGTGTTGAGCCGTGCTCTGATGATACATTAGCAGTTCAAAAAGATGCAGCAGAGTGTTGAAGGAATCTAGAACTCAACCTTCTAGTTTTGGTGCTATCGTGAAATTAGGGAGGTCCTCAAGCAGGTAGAAGTGGGAGCTAAATTGGGAAGAAAATTTGGAAGAAAATTTGAAACCAAAAAAGAGTTAGTTTAGTGAGCACTTGACCTCAGGAAGTCTCTTCCTCAAGAAGTCACCATCTATTCATCTCGTTGTTGAAGGTTGCTGATAGTTCAGCGTTGGAAACTCTTTCACAGCTGTGTTACAGTAAACCGGGGGTAGGTCCCTCTACAGGAAGTCACTGTAACAGGTATGGGAAATGACCTATTAACACACTTGATTCAAATCTTAGCGTTTGGGGTTTTGTTGCTTAAATATAGAGTGACGTACTGACAGCTACCTTCATAGCAAAATAAGAGAGAGAGAGAGTGAGAGAGAGAGAGAGAGAGAGAGGAGGGAGACGGGGGAAGAGCATGGAGACCTTTGTCTTTCTGTTTCCTCAATTGAGCTTCTCTGCCTCTAAGGAGGAAGTGTGTTTCAAAATGCTTGGTGAGACCAAGTTGCGTGCCTCCAGAATGAAAGACGGCAAGTCAAGGTATGTTTTTCAAAGCTTTTTTTTTCCAAGATATGACAGCAGGTGTTGCATAGATTTTCATGGAAGGAGCTGGTTTTGCAACAACAATGTGATTCTTCAGCACAGTGCGTGTTAGAAAGTGTGGAGGAGAAACTTCCTTTATTTGCGTTACTCAACTCTATGAAGGACTCATCCAGGCAGTGTTTCAAAACAGTAGTTTAGCAGACACTGGGCATGGTAGATCCAGATACTGCTGCAGTCTGCTCAGTAACCTTTTCTTTATGTCGACACACAACATCAAGTGCTTTAGATACAGAGAAGGATGGAAACCCAGTACTGTCCGGTTTAATGCCAACGTCAAACCCTTTACCTCTGGCTGCACGGTACAATAAGCAGCAGTAATCCCAAATGATCTGGCTCTTCTGCAGTGGCCTAATAGGTTGTGGGTGTCTGGGTACCATCACTTGCAATGTACACTTGAAAACATTACTATTAAGAGCCTGGTCTACTCTGTAGAGGAGCCTCAAGTGGTTTAATTTGGTGTTGCTTGCAAAGATATTTTCCAATAACATTCTGCACCGAGTAAAAAATGGCCCTTGAAGTCTTGCTTTCATCTGGAGAGCAGCGATACTTCCTCTTTTAGCTTCTTTAACTGGGTCTCCACAGATTAGCATTGTGCCATTCCAGTTTTGTGACACATTACATTGGATGTTTTCAGCCTTATACTGATCAATGCAGTCAGAAAAACAGTGTCATAAAGGTAACGGTAGTAGATGTTCCTTTCAAGGTACAATGGCATTCCATATTTGTGCAATTTGTGTTCCTTAAGTATGGGTTCCCAATAGAAAGAGGTATATTTGTTCCTTATCCTTACATAACCTTACTGCTATTCAGTGTGTACAGACATGCATATACTTACTTAGGTTTGATTATATATATATATATATATATATATATATATATACACTGTATATGTCTATATTTCTAACATCTGATTATTTTATCCTATACCGTTGTGTAGCTTTATTCTATTGTTTTTTTGCTGTTCTTACTTTTGTACCGTCCACTGTCTGCCATAACAATGGAAATTTCCCACTTGTGGGACTAATAAAGGGTTATCTTATCTTATCTTATCTTATAAACCGAAAATGTCAGGGTATGAACACTGTCAGTGAGGTAGTTCTGTCAATTTGGCCTTTTCAGAGGTGTTTCTTCTACCGCAGTACTTTGTTTAAAGTGTTTTACTCTTGACTGGAGACTTTTGATTGTATTTTTCTACTTAAAAAGTGAAGTTATGAAAAGACACTTGGGAAGGAAATTGTTGTGCATGCATAAAGATCTTGTAAGGTACATAGTCGGACCAAAAGGACATCATTGTACATTCAAGGACACATTTAGTAACTTGGAGGACTAAAGGCTACCTGTTCAGTAGATTCAAGACAGTAATGTATGGAGTCAATGTTTTTCATTCTGGGAGTGAAAGCAGGGTAAGAAAACGGTACAGTACAGGCTGTCCCTCAAAGTACACTGTAAATGTTGCCTCAGAGATAAACAATGGTAGATTCACTTTACCAAGAGAAAGGGGCATTCTTCTACTTTTTTTTTTTTTTAATAAAACAAAACCTGAATTCAAGGCAGGTTGTATGGAGACAACTTGCAACAGAATATGGTACCCTATCTAAAGCTACTGAAGACAGACCTGTTAAAGATACCCATTAAGGATAACATTCTTGTACTGCTGTAGTGACTTGAGGGTTCCCTTCCCATGACAGTTTACTACCATTTGTCTGAGAGTTTACAGTAAAAAAAAAAAACAAGCAAAAAAATAGCAAAGTATTTGTATAAGTTGACCACAGTTTACAGGGCTTGCTTGTCATTGTTCTCTGTGCAGAAATGCAGACAAGGACAAGGACAAAAAGAGTAGACTAAGTCTTCTGCTGGCCAAGTCCGGGTCGCATGAAAACGTCAGCCCGGAGAAAAAGTCGCCAGCCAACACCAACAAGTAAGTCCTTGTTGTGCTCACCCTGGAGTTTAGTGCCATCTATCTAGGTAAACGTGTCAAAGGCTTTTAGCATGACAAGGCAGCGGCACATTACAAACACTGCAAGCCTGTAGTTTCAGGAGAACTGATATGGTTTCCGTGTGACTTGCAGCATCCCGCCAGAGGTGGCTTTGCGATGGAGCGATTCCTTTGAAGAGCTGCTGGCCCATCCAGGTGAGATTACGCTAACCCCAGTGTTGCATTAGGGCTTAGCATTTGAGTGAGTACTCTGAAGCACCAACCCCCCGCTGCCTGGTGCTCTATAACGAAAAGAAGAAGAATGGCTTGCTCTCGGCTGCTCCTGTGGAGAGCTAAAGGTTAAGGGAACTTGATTGAGGTAAAACCAGACATTAGCGGCATGCTAACACTTCGAACCAGTCCTTGTGCTTCTCAGTGCAGTTTTGTGCATCACAACCAGCAAACAGTCCGGTCGTGAGGAACTTCCGTCTCTCAGTTGTTCATAAACACGGCTGTTCAGCCTTACAAAATGCAAAACCAACAACAGTCACTTCTGCATTGGAGGTTAAAAAAAGTCACGGTTTGCTTGTTCTAGTCCGGTGGGTCTCAGATCTGGTCCTGGAGTTCTACCACACCTAGTCCAGCTCAGGAGGGGGTTGTAAAGGCGAGATACTACATTATTTCTATCAGGTTTATTTAGAAAATTGGATACGTTTTGGAGAAAATGCATCCATAAAATATATTCTGTAATCATTAAGAAGCCAAAACTCAACAGAAAACTATTTATTTCAGCTTGTTTATATAATTTACATTAACTCTGTGTTTTCCCAAGTCAGGCCCATTGTATTTCTACCCACTTATAACATTTCTATGGGTTTCTCCATAAAAAACAGTATTTTTTTCCATTTTAAAACCTTAGTAAACAGACTGTTTTTGTTATTAGAGAGGTTTGTTTTGCTTTGCATGTTTGAGTAGGGCTTGGTCTTGTTGGTTTATGTGACATCACAAAAACAAAGATTTCAAAACAGTTTTTGTTGAAACAATAAGATTGCAATCATCTGTTCTGTGAAAACCTTTCTTCGGAGTTTGTCGCCACAAAAAAATACACATTTAAATTCTAACATTATCCAAAAGAGAGACTTTTGCTTTTTAAGGGAATGGTTCAGTCAAGAATGCTAATTTTGCTCATAATGAATAAAAGTCAATAGCAACCAAAGACTATTTGCATTATTCATAGCTAGAGGCTGCTAGCTTAGTATCTTAGCATGTGTGGGGCATTCAAAAAGTAACCATACTTTTTAAACTCTTTTTATTAGGAATTAAAAATAACAAATGAATTTTCTACACGGTCACCTTCCTTCGCAGTGCAGTTTTTCCAGCGTCAACTTTTTAATGCTAGCAGCAAAAAATGTTTTGCATTGCTACTTTCACATCATCAACAGATAAATCTTCCAAATAAACCTAGTTTGAGCTCCAAACAGGGGGAAATCAGAGCTAAACTCTCAGACATGCCCAATTATTACTTCCTACTCTTCCAGCTTTCACCGCTTCCTACGGAAATTCAAAGTGCAGAAACTTTTGAATATCCCTCATATGCAGATTCAAGTGCAAGAACATGCATCACCTGCATATTAATGTCTCATTTGCATGTTTACATATTTTAACACACTTCCAATTTCCCAAAACACTTGTGAGAACGTCAGCGAAGCTTTATTTGATAGCTATTGCTTTAAAAAATAACCCTGTTCACCCATAGCATCGCCTTGTTGATGAATTCATTCCATTACAGTACTGTGCTAAGTCTTAGGCATCAGTGCAAACTGTTTATATCCCTTTTCAGAACTGCGAGGGACTTCCTGCCAGTTAACATTGGAATAAATTAAATAATATCTAGATTTGCTTTGTTTGTTAAAGCTACCGGACATTTTGTGAGCTGGTTAGACAAACACAGGTTTGGTTCCAGGATGTGTGAAACTCCAGCAGCCCTTCTTTAGTCTTGAATCTTGAATACTGAATCTAATGAAGTATTATTGAGCTGAAGGTATTTGAGATATTTGATTAGAACTACAGTGTAAAACTGGCCTTCCAATGATTAGAGGTCTGGGACTTATCAAGCAAACACAAACACATTCATCAAATCACTTTATACAATATTAATATCATTTGTATATATTCTAATATTAGCTTTTAAAAGCCGATACCGCTCAGCTAAAAATAATTTTCTGAGGTGCCAAAGATATTTGCCTGGTACTGTATGTCCAGGATCAGGACTGAGGAGATCCTCTGTTCTAGATTAACTTAAAAAACTTCAGAATTTATTCAATGATACATTTTTTCTGGAGCCTATTGTCAGGCTCCAGAAAATATGTGCATCAGTGTTTCATTGTAGAGAAACCCACCAACCTTTTTTTTACAGTGGTAGTGAATGGAACCAGAGGTCATGAAGTCTACAGTGCAAATGTTTTTACATGTAAACATGTAAAGTTGATAATAGTAAAATAGTGGCAATTTTGAGAAAAAAAGTATGTTTTAATTAGGGATTATGTTGCCAAACACCTGCATTAACTCCTCTACCATGGATGGATTTAAATGAATACATTTTTAGTCAAAACTATGGTAAAATAAGGCCAAGCAGATGTACGCCATCGCCATCAGCAGGGAGGCCCCCAAAGAACTGTAATTATTTAAATTTCACTATAAAACATAAGCAATACAGCTTAACCCTCGCCGTTCCACCCTAAGGCAAACGATTCAACAAATAATAGAAAATAATGATAACAATAACAATAAGAAACAATAGTCTAATAACATTCTGTAAAGGAGCTTCTGCGACTTGGTGGGTTTCTCTGGAACAAATATCTATACAAATATCTAAATATTTCTCAGCTGCCTGAGACTTTTACACAGTACTCTATGTCCAGGATCCGGACTGAGAAGATCCACTGTTCACTGAGGCGTGTTTTCCGGAGCCTATTTTCACTTACGCTTTACCGGGAGCGCCACATACGCCAAACTCTGCATCTTTCTTTTCTGCTTTAGATGGGGTGGAGAGCTTCACGCGGTTCCTGCGCACAGAGTTCAGCGAGGAGAACATCGAATTCTGGTTGGCGTGTGAGGACTACAAGAGCACGGAGTCAGCCACCAAACTGCAGTCCAAGGCCAAGCAGATGTACGCCATCTACATCGACACGGAGGCCCCCAAAGAGGTACTGCCGGTTTCAACCGCATTTATTCACATTAAAGTCATTATAAAACATAAACAACACAGCTTGACCCACCCCATCCCACCCTAAGGCAAACTATGGGATACAACAAGAAATTATAGAAAAAAATAATAACAAGTTGAGATAAACCTTTATTAGTCCCATGAGTGGGAAATTCGCTTTGTCATGGCAGAAAGTGGACAAAATAATGGTAAGAGCAGCAAAAACACCAACAGTCCTGTATAAAAAGTACACTGTGCAAGAAAAACTAGAAAAGTATATATTTGTATATGTAAACTTAGGTAAGTATATGTATGTATGTACACATTGAGTAAAAGTATATACAGTGTAACAATAATAAAAAAAACAAAAATGATTGTGTGTCGAGATAACAGATTTGAATGTGAGGCTTTAAGATAACTGACGGACAGTCAAACGTCTCATTAAATCAGGGGGAGGGTTTCCACTGCTTTTAATTAGGAACTCATGGAACCCCAGTTTTAACACAGCAGAACAGCTCCTTATATGGAAGTTCCCCCGGTGTGTGTTAGGTGTCAGACCTCATGCTGAACTTTGTTTGGTGTTCCTGTGTCACGTAGAAGCAAAGTTACTGTCAATAATAAACAATAATAAAAACCAAACAGCATCACACACAAATGAACATAAAGAACAAAAATGAACAAATTTATTTTATTTTAGATCTTAGAAACAAACAAAACAAACACAAGATCTCTGAACCCAGGAGGACTTTCGGGATAGTTCCCTGAGTGACCGCGGTGAAAATGGGTCTGTCTGGGGGTCCTTGAGGACTGGTTTGAGAACCACCCCCCTAAAGAACCTTGAAATGGAAGGTTCTTTACATGAGAACTCTGAATGTGAACGTCTGTACGTGGGGTTTTTTTTTTTAGATGTGGCAAAATTTAGATCTACGTCATTACAAATGAGCTGCAAAGCTGTTTACTCAAAATACTCAAAATGACAAAACCCAGTGGCTGCTGCAGCAACAGCCCAGTGGTTTCTGTGACGAGCTTCTTCTCCGCCGGTCTTCTGCGCTCAGAACGTACAGTGAAATGTTGAAATTGCTGTCTGTGGTAAGAGACTGTACAAAGGTTAGGTTAGAAAATGTTTTCCTGTATTCCTTTAGAGAACCATCCCTTGAAATGTTCTGCTATGATAAACCTTTAGTTTGGATTTATTACTTTAATTCTTCATTTTTCTGCCTAATTCAGCGATTGAGAGGCAAAAATTCTGATGTGAAATGTTGCAAAAGAAGCCATTTGATTTATTGTCCAAATCTACAACATGTCTTCTGAGGTTTTGTACATAATAGTTTTGTAGATAATAGTAAAATAGTGGCAGTTCTGAAAAAGTAGTAATTAATAGTGACTGTGGAAGCAATTGTTCATCTTAAGTTTTATTATTATATTTATTACACACATTTTTGTGGAGCCCGTATTGAATTTTGGCAAATTATCCAAAGAAAAAATATTCTTTTGTTCAGATTTATTTGAATTTATTCAGGTGTAATCAGATATATTCAGATTTTCACCAATCTTTTTGTGTTCATGTGTCTCCAAACGCTGGTTTTATAAAATGCAATCTAGTTTTGCTCTACAATGTCTGCACTTACTCCTCTGCCCAGAATGAATTTAAAATAATACGTTTTATTAGACTTTATTAGACTTTGTATCATGTAATAACTTCCTATGAGGGAGCTTTTAGAGGCGGACGTCTGGTTCCATTCACCACCACTGTGACCAGTTCTGACCGGGTAGGGTTCTCTAAAGCAGAACATTTACATTCACGGTATTTAGCAGCGGCTCTTATCCAGAGCGACGCACATCAGTGCTCAAATAATCAACTTAAATCAACATCCGCTAGTCAGCCAAGTTACTGCCAGCCCAGTTACACACCAAAACAACTTGTGTTGAAGAAAAGATAAGAAAGATAACATAAACCTTTATTAGTCCCACAAGTGGGGAATTTGCTTTGTCATGGCAGAAAGTGGACAGAACAGAGGTAAGAGCAGCAAAAAATTAAGAAAACAACAGAATAGAATAGAATACCAACAGTACAGTATAAAATCTACACTGTACAATCTAGAAATATAAATATCTGTATTGTAAAAAAAAAATATATATATATATATGTATATGTAAACTAAGGTAGACTTTGTATGTATGTACACAGTGAGTATATGTATGTATATACAGAGTGAATATAAGAATAATAAGTAAATATAACACTGTAGATACACACATACACACACACTTACAGACAAATGGCACATTTTAAATGGCACATTTTGCCCAATAGCGATAGTTCCACCCAAAAAATTGCACGGGTTGCATCAGAAAAATTACACTCAAGTAATATTGCACATGAGAGAAACTGCCATGGTGTACTGGGTGTAAAAGTCAGGGGTTACAGCAGAAGTAAAGAAGGCACTGAGTTAAGAGAGTGTTTATCTATTTGTATTTAAATGAATATAGGGAGGAAGAAATGAATTAGCAGTAATAAGAGGCCGTGGTGACTAACACCAAACCCACTGTTTATTCCGCAAGAAGAGTTTAGTCAAGCTGAACGTACACTACCAGTCAAAAGTTTGGACACACCTTCTCATTCATCGATTTCCTTTGTTTTTATTATTGGCTACATTGTAGATTAATATTGAAAACATCACCTATTGCTCTGATG
>JBBPCY010072864.1:0-10713 GCA_037974405.1 Brachyalestes nurse
TGAGACCCCCCTGTGTGCTCCCGAAAAATGGTGTCGCCCAATTATTGAGCGGGAAACTGGTCCAAAGTTTTTTTTTTTCCTTTTTTATGTTAAAAACATGATCCTTAGACAACGTTGATTCGATGGCTCTTTTTCAACATATAAATTGTGATTGCTGTAGTAATGTTGATTTAACGTTGAAGTTTATACATCAACCATATACCAACCTTTATGACTGTAATTCAATGTTGAATTAATATCTTTTGCTATCTGGGCAGTTATCCCTGAACTAAAGAAACAAGTGCATGGTTGTACAGCAACACTTGTGTTATGTTCACAGCCAGTACAGAGTACACATTTCCATGATCTTGTTTTCACACATTTCTGAATAAATTCTACTAGAAGCACTCCTGCAAGTGCATTTCTGTGTAAACCTGCCAGCCGTGGTGGTATTGCTTATACTTGGTGTTGGTGTTGTTGTTATTGTTACCATTATTATTATTATTCTTGTTGTTGTTGTTGTTGTTGTTGTTGTTGATGTTGTTGTTTTGTTCTCATTATTGTTATTTGAAACTTCTCCTGCAGACTGGTGGTCACGTTTGGCCCCTGGATATGGCTGATAACTCAGTGGATGACTCATATGAAGGCTGTATAGATGCCATGAATGAGTCAAAATTAATTCTTCAAGATGAAAATAGTCTACCTGGTTTTAAAGCTGCCTGGGAAAATGCTCTTCAGAAATGCACCAATCGTGACAGAAACCTCACATTAAACCAGTGTGCTGCCCTTTACCTGTACACAAACAGCACCGACTCTAAAACAGCCTGGTCTTACCAGCACTTTAACAACGCCACTCGTACCGGAGCAGACGACTACAGGTCAGGAACCTTCCGGTTTTACACGCTGCACTTCTTTTTAACGGTCGCCATCCAGCAGCTCAAAAAGAACCCTCAAGAATGCGTGACCTCTTATCGCAGAACCAACGCACAATTTGATGTTCGCAATCAGACCATTCGGTTTGGCTCATTCACATCCAGCTCTTTACGTATGAATTTGACTAATTTTGGTAACGTGTCCTGTTTCACCATCCTCACGTGCTTCGGAGCTGAGGTGGATGAATACTCTGATTATGATGAAGAAGAGGTTCTGATCCCTCCATACGAGGTGTTTAACATCACCAACATTACAAACAATACGTGGTGTGATGTGGTCTATGAGCTCAAAAGTGTGGGGAACTGGAGTAACCTTCGGTGCGCGAGAGTCAACAGCACCTCACCAACACCACTGCAGCCTTCTTCTCACTCTGGTTCTCGCTCTCCTTCTCGCTCTGGTACTCGCTCTGGTTCTCGCTCTGGTACTCGCTCTGGTTCTCGCTCTCCTTCTCGCTCTGGTTCTCGCTCTGGTTCTCGTTTTCCTTCTCGCTCTGCTTCTCGTTCTGCTTCTGTTTTGATTCCCAGAAAAACAGTGCGCACAGGTTTAAAAACAGTGTTTATAGTAGAATAACATTCTGCAGATAAACACGTTCTGCTAGGATCCTGCGGGCCAAAGAGATGGGGCTGCTGAACATCCAGAATGAAGGAGTGCATGAATGCAGGAGCGCAGAAAGAAATGTGTTGACTGATTAATTATAAGCATTTTCCGAAGTATTTTTCATTTAATGTTGATGTTCCCCAAAACCCCCTAAATTCTGCATTTTGTAAGTTAACAAAATAATGACAATTACCAAGTGACTCAAAAGTGATTTTACAATTTATTACTGATAATTAAAAAATTAATCAATGATCAATTAGTTCTACGATAATCTTAATTTTAAGTCACTTCTTGACTATCTATCTATCTATCTATCGATCGATCTATCTATCTATCTATCTATCAGGGCATTAACGACTCCAGATTTTTTTCAAGTTGACTAGTCGGTCAGCAAAATCGAAGTCGAGTCAACTAGTTGTTTGATGATGTCATCACACAAGCAGTTACACGGGTGTGCAACATTGAGCGACTTTTATTAAAAGTTCGCTGTAACATTAACAGTCAACATGACAATTAAACAAAACAAAACAAAGGCTGATACCTTGAATTTTCTGGTAAATTTAAGCGTCCGTCTGAGAGGGAACAGTTTAAGACGCGGCAGGACAACTCCCTGCAGTACTAGCGTTAGCCATGTTAGCTAGCGTTAGCCATATTAGCTAGCAAATGCCCTGCAGAACGCCGGTACTTTTAAATGTTGGCCAATGGCGTGTTTTTGGGCTGGCGTGGAATCCCATTAGATTTTTGTTCCAGTCCAGCCCTGGTCTAGAGTGAAGTATCTCCACACCTGTGATGTGTGTTTGTGTTCTCTGCTGCATGTCTCTCATTTTGTGTTTAGATTCCCCTTGCCACAATGTTACCACCCTTTTTATAAAGAGACTATAATAATTGGTTAACATGTGTCAGCGTCAGCTAGTCAGAGGGAGAGATTGCATTATGTACACAAACGAGGGCAGAGAGAGGAAAAAAACACTCGACAAGTTGATTTCTCTCAGGAGGCGTCGACTCGTGCCACTGAAGTCGACTAGTAGACTTTTGTGTTAATGCCCTACTATCTATCTATTTATCTATCTATAATACAATGGGATGTCATTTTTTGTGTATGGGAGAACATTAATGTACCTGTTTAGTTTCTTTTTCTGACGCTGTGTATTTCTGAATTACAGGGCAGCACTGAGACAGTTCAGATCTCTGCTGTGTTTGACATTATGTTTTTTATTAGTTGCTTCAGTAATCCTTTGTATTATTATTATTATTATTATTATTATTATTATTATTACTGCAGTTATTTCTGGATTCTCAGTTTGAATAAAGCTGGTATTTTCCTGTTGATCCTGTTCTGTTGTGGTTCTTATGACAGCCTGCACACACAGCCATCTAGGGGAAGTGGGGAGCTTTTTAAGATTCAGACAGATGTGATATTAACAGATTAGTTGCTGAAGAGTAAAATGGACAGGACGGATTGGTATCGTATCAGATACTCAAGGTATCAGACATGGAAAAGTGGTCTCGGTTCCAAGTGAATCTTCAGTCATGTACAATGTAAGTAGGTGCCTATAAGACTGGAACCAAGAAGCAAAACTAAGAAGCAGGCCTGAAGAAACAGATGGTGATAAAGTGAAGCAGCAGCTGTTTGTGTGGTTGACAAGTCTGGGGCAGATAAAGGAGAGGTGAAGAGAAATGTCTTTCAAAAGAGGCTGCATGTCCTGTGTACTGGGTACAAGATCTTGGGGCTGCTGGGTAAACCGTGAAACCACAAACAGAGGTGTGCAATTTTAGAACAGCAATAAATATAGTTGTGCATTTTGTAGCAGTGACCTGGCAGAGAAAGTCGTGTTTTAAACAGAATGTGTAGTATAAAAAAAGTATTTTAAAAGGTAATTAAAGTTTGAGTTGTTCAAGGGGGAAGGGGGAAGGGGGAGAGGGTTGTTGGTGGTGTGTGTGTGTGTATGTGTGTGTTTTATGCTTCAGTTCTGGTTGAGTAGTCTGATGGCCTGAGGGAAGAAACTGTTTCCCATTCTGGCACTGGAGGCCCGTATGCTATGGAACCTTTTACCAGATAAGAAGAGTGTAAAGAGAGTTTGTGAGGGGTATACGGGGTGTGTGAGGGAGAAGAGAGTGTGTGAGCAGTGAGGGGGACTTGAAACCTGAAACGTTACAGTTACTGAACCAGGCTGCAGTTACAGAGAATCTCTATGATCCCTCTGTAGAACATGGTGAAGATTGGGGGTGTAGTTCTCGCTCTGCTTCTGGTGGTGATGCATCATCTGTAGAACACCATCAGGCAGGTGGAGATACCCTGTAGTTGGTGAAGGCCTCGATGTCACATGCACCGTACATCCCCAGTGTCTTTAAAGTGGCTGTGGATTTTTTGGGCATGGGCACGCTTCGCTGCTCTGATGGCTCTGGACAGGTTGGCCCTTGTTTTTCTTAGGGCAGCCTTGTCACCTGATTTGAAGCATGTACACCTCTGCGGTCATCCACAGCTTCTGGTTGGAGCGTGTGGTGATGCTCTTGGAGACTGTGACGTCATCGAAGCACTTACCGATGAAGCCAGTGACCGATGTTGTGTACTCCTCCAAGTTCGTAGAGTAGCTGTACGCTGCAGCCTTTCTGAACACGTCCCACTCAGTGAGCTCAAAACAGTCCTGAAGAGCAGAGGGCCAGATCTGGGAATGAAAAGAGACAGTTGGGAATGAAAAGAGAGAGAGCATCTAATTGAGGGTATAAATTTTGCCAAAACCCCAATGATTGTGTGTCCTTTTTCATGTCCAAATATGAGTACATTTTATTTCTGAAAATTAAAAAAGAGAGAGAGAAAGGAAGGGAGAGAGAGAGGCTCAGTGGTTTTAGCTGTCCTCTCTCATCAATAGATTCATTTAAATTTAGCCAAAGGTAAAAAGTTTAGGCAAACCCACCTTTCAGTCAATTGGGAACGCCCCTTTTGATGGACAGTGTCAGAGGAGTGGAGCGACGGCGAGCAATCAAACTTTATCTCACTAATCTCTCCCAAACCTGCAGGTACCTTCTTTATAGCACCACTCAAATATTCATCCAGTCACTGATCATCTCCAGACTGGACTGTAACTCACTCCTGACTGACTAACCTCTGAAGACCACCAGGCCCCTGCAGATTATCCTGTGCACAGCAGCACATCTGGTCTTCAACACACCAAACTTCTCACTCTACTTCACAGCTGCAGACCTTCACTGGGTTCCTGTGGTTCTCCATTAGATTTAAAATAGATTTAAAAATAGATTTAAAATCTACATTAGACCTTGTCCAGCTCCTTCTGATCAGTCCACAGCTCCACCCTCTTTAAGCATGCGCTCCATGAAGAGTGTTTGCTGGCTGCTTCTGCGGTGATGACGGCCCATCCTCACAGCGCCCACCTCCTTAGCTCCAAGCTAGTGTTGGGAAGGTGACCAATCGGGAGAGAAGATCCGCATTGCTGTTGGTGGCCCCAAACCTATGCTGCACAGAAAAAGAATAACCTTGTAGTGAGAGGAACCATCTTCTGATACAACTTAAATTATTCCCTTTCCTGTGGTCTGTGACGAGCGTGAAATGTTCACCGGTAAGGTAATATTTCAGCTTATCAACCTTCTTTCTCTGTCACTGCATACTTGGATTCTGTTAGGGGTTCACAGCTTGAGGTTTTCGTAAACTCCACCTGATCCGATAGCCCAGGTACTGAGCCTCTGTCAAGCCCAAGGGTTGGCGGTGAGCCCAGTCTAGCAGTGCTCTCAGTACCTGTTTGAGATGAAAGGGAGGAAAGTGGATGACCAGGTAGGCGGTTGTGTACTGGTGGTGAGGCCTTAAGACCATGTCCATCAGCCATTGGAAAGTGGCAGGAGCTCTGTGCAAACCAAATTTAAGAACTCTGTACTCTGTACCAGGCGTTTTCAAAAATCACGGCCCGCTGTCAGATTTCATATGGCCCGCAGCTTCGGTCTTATAACATGTTATTTATGGCTCGCTAGCTCTGTCAGAATAAATAAATCATAAAACTCTAAAAATCCAGATCTCAGTATCACACTTCTCGTTAGTGTCAGCAGGTTACCTGTTCCTTGACCAAACTGAAATGGAGTGTTTTGAGCGGTAACATCTGTGACTATTAACAGTTAAAAACCAAAAGCACACTTATGAACTTGGACTTATGGCACTTATTTTATTAAACTCTTGCATAAGATTTGGTTTTAACTGATATGTATCTGTAGATGTGACACAAACTACTGCTTTCTGAAAGATATTTCAAAAGACAAGTTTTAAACTTTAATGATAACAGACCACTTTGCATTACTTATAACTTGTTCATGAGGCAGATTATTATCAAACTCATGGAAATGTAAGGTATTCTCTACAGTTTGTTCAATGTTATCTGACTCTCCAGATATGAATTAAAGGCAGACTTGTGTTTTTAGCGTTTGTTCACGTCTTCCTGAGTGGCCTATATTTTGTTACATTGCCATTTGATAAATAAATCCGCAGCTGTGTGTGGGGGAGGTTTACAGGCTCACAGCGACCCCCAGCGGCCGCAGCCGGAATCGTGACATATGCTTGGCAAGATGCCCTGACCATGGTATTGCATGACCTAACTTCATGATAGTTAACTTCATTACTGTTGGTACTGCTAGCAGCTCAAATTCTCCCTTGTACTGGTACAGTATAACTTTCTTTAAAATATACTTCTCCTCCTGTAGCCTTGAGCTCTTCTGTTTTATGCCATCAACCTCAGGTACCTTAGAAAACCATTGCTGTAGGGCTGGATCCTGATCCTGCAATGTGCTAATATCTGATGGAATGGGTGGGTCATCTGGAGTTTCTGACTTAGGCAAAGGCCTTTCCTGAGCTGTCTCTGTTGATTTCACAAGTTTCTCTGTGCATCTTTGGGCTTTTGACTTTACAGGCTTAGAGGGGCTTACTTCTATCTCAGCATAAAAAATGGCAATTCTCTTAATGCTTCCCTGATCTTCTGACCACTGGTAAGTAAATAAAAAATAATAGGTAGATACTGCCTTAAAACAACTGCATATGGCCAACAGGCTGCTAGTGCTACATTTGCTAAAAATGTCTGACTGTCCACTGTTAGATATACCTCTGCTGTTGGGTAACACTTATATGGTTTATGGTTGGTTTATTCTTTCTTTTCTGACAGTAGGGCTTAGTATGGCCTAGTTCTCCACAGTAGTGGCACCGTATACTATCCCTGCGGTTCTTTGAAGCCGGCCTTACAGTGTGGGGCACTCTAAAAGGTAAAGAAGGTGGAGAGCTTCTGAACTTAACCCATGGGCGGCATTGCCATTCACTCTGAGGAAGACGTGTCCCCCTCAAATTTTTCATTTTGACCCGCCCACATTTAACGTAAATAATTAGTTCTCCCAGCGCTGTTGAATCTTGAATCTTTCTCAAAAGAATCCACTCCACTTAATCTTAACTGGAAATCCGAGCAGCCTGTCTGTGCACAGATGATTCACTTCACTTGTATGCGGTGAGTTGGCAAACTCGGAGCAGATTTCCAGTGGTGTGTGTATTCTCCTATCGATTAAGCAGAGTGGATTCTCTTGCGAATGATTTAAGATTCAACAGGGGTTTCCAAACACCCCCACCCCCTAGAAGACCGAGATGGGCAAGCATGCAGCAACCCCACCTCCACCCCATGCCCAAATCCCGCCTCCACACCCAAACCCCACACGTAGACCAATGTGTCCCCCTCACATTTACAATGCTTCTGACGCCCCTGACTTAACCCCTACCATAGGCCTGACCAAGAACCCCCTCATCCTTTGCAGACTTACAGCTCACTTGCAGTTCATGGCTGAAGTCATAGGGCCCTTGATTCCTTCTTGCGGAAATGAAGAATTGGTTTGCCTCCTCTGCTGTCTTTGGTTTCCTGCCTTTAATCCAGACCTCCAGCTCTTCATTCACCATCCAAACAAACTGTTTCAGGATCATGACCTCACAGATTTCCTTGACTGTCTTCCACTCAGGTCTAACCCACTTGGAAAACAATTCCTTCAAGCACTCAAGGTTTCTCGCCAGGCTGCACCTCCAGGGAATCTCCTGCGGTAAGTATCATGTGTGATCTCATACTTTGCCAAAATGGAGGTCTTCGCTTCTGCATAGTCCTCAACATGATCACTGTCCATGGCCACATAGGCCCCCGGGCTTTTCCCGACGAACCAGTCGTATCACCCAGTCCTCCTTATGCCAGCGGCTATGCGTTAAAATGTTACCAAAAATATTTCTATGTCATCCTCTGGAGAAAGATGGTTGCTGATGCTCCTCTTCTCCTGGCTGAGTGATGGCACAGTTAGCTCCTGTGGTTGCACTTGCTGGTCCACCTGCTGCTGTAAATGGTGAAATTGATGCTGAAGACTTATCCACCATTGATCCATTTCAGTACCGCGGGACCCAACGCACCCAGTGCGGCGCGGGACAAGATTTGATGGGTGAATGCGGATGCGGGCGGTAAGGTCCTCATGTATGTGCGGGTTGCGGGAGAACAGAATTAATCGCGGTACACCCGCAAAATGGAATTATCTTAAAATTAATTGATTAAAAGCAAATGCTCTATTATTTATCTACTGCAATAAAGCAACAAGAACGACTAAACGCTTCTTGTTCGTATCCGTCATCATACCATTGAACTCAAATAAAACGAAACATTTTTGTTTATTTTCCGTTTCTTTTTTATATATACTCTAAAGGGAAGCAAGTGAAACAAATAACAGAGTAGCGGGAAGAAGTGGTAAAACTTCTACCTACTTATATGTTTACCTGCGGGATTTTGCGGGCGGGAGCGGGACGAAACTTGAATACTGCGGGCGGGAGCGGGAGAAAATAATACAGCGGGCGGGAGCGGGACAGAATCTTGCGTCCCGCGCAGGTCTCTACCAAGAAGCAAAACTGAGAAACAGGCATGAAAAAAAGGTGAGGAATTCAAACATGTGGCTAAGATGTCCAGGCCAGATAAAGGACGTGTGGAGACAAATGTCTTCTACAAAAGGCTGCGTGTCCTGTGTTCTGGGTGCAGGATCTGGGGGCTACTGGGTAACCATGAAACCACAGAGACATCAGCAAGAACACAATTTCACTTTGCAGAATCTTCCAGAGTCTTTTCTGGCTACATTTAGTGCAGTACACTTTGATGAACAGTGTTTGAGCAGCAGTCATTTAAACCTTTTTGTCACTTTCCGAGCAAATACAGAGAAAGAGTCTAATTGTGGGTGTAAATTTTGCCAGAATGTTAGCGTCCACTTTTTCATGTCCAAAGTACGTGTAGAGTAGTGTCTGACAGTGTCTGAAAAAAGGACATGAAATATTTGTGTTGTGTCGCCTGTAGAATTAATTGAGAGAATGAGAGTCTGGATTAGTAATTAGAGCAAAACCCTAGCAACCACCACACCAGACCAGAGCAACTGGCTAGCAACACCTTAACCACATTTAAATAAGCTTTAATGAAAAATAATTAAAAGTAAACATTAGAATCAAGCCAACCTGTATAGAATAATTACAGAATTTAAACTCAGAGATTTAATATGGCTAAAGCCAGACAAGTCTTGGACTACTCTTTTTTCCCATGGAAAATCTCTATTCACAGCACTACGTATTCCAGGACTAGGCTTAATCCCTGTCCGGGAAACCGACCCAGAGCTTAACATCCAACTAAGGCTTAACTGCAGTTTAACACCCATGTAATGCTTAACTAGAGGTTAAGGCCTGACTGAAGTTTTACTAAAGTTGAATGCCTGGCTAGAGTTTAACTTGAACTTAATACCTGACTAAAGCTCAATGAGAGATTAATGCCAGACTAAAGCTTAACACCCAAATAAAGCTTAATTAGACTTGACACCCCTGTTGGGTATTGATCAGGCAGAACAGAGAGCTGAGGGGTGGGAAGAGTTCCTGATGGTCCGGATCTGCTCTGGTCCTGCAGAGTCTGATGTAGATGTTCTACAGGGCTGAGCAGATCCGGAGCAGTGCTCTGCTGCTCTGATCACTCAGAGTTACAGCAGGTTCTAGCAGAACTGCTTATTCCCTGTTTAACAGAATGGACCTGCCCAAGAAAAAACTCAGCTGGTGCACCTTGACCAGCAGGTGGCAGTAATGTACTAAAAATTAGATTTTCAATTATAATATGACTATTCACCAGTTGATCACTGATACTCTTACAAATTATTTTTGGAAGATGACATGTAGATAGCTATGCAAATGAGATGGCTTCTATTTCAATGTGCATAAATTTGCACATTTTAAAAACAAAAATCTAACCTTTGGATTTATTTCATTGTGACACTGTGACTACTAAAATCTCACAGTGTTTTTAATTATGCATGTCTGTAAAATACCTTGGAATATGGAGACGAACTGACTAAACACACAAAAAACTGCAGATTTATCCAAATCTGAAAAATACTTAACACACATTTTCAAGATAACTATATTGTCATCGGCAGCTGTGAACACGTACATAATGTAATGAGACATTTTTCCACGGACCAGAGAAAGATTCAACATTCAAGATTCCCCGAATAGACAATGTATGAATGGGATCAAAATCTGAGAAAATAAAGTAAATAAATAATACTGAAATCTAACAGTAAAGTGCGAACGCAATTCGTAATAATGCAATATTGTTTATCGTTGGTACCGCCGTTGGGCTATATCTCATGTGAAACAATGTAAGTTTTTGAGTCAAACGTTACTTCGGTGGTCCGTGGATTATTTATTATGAGGTGGATTGAAGTTTGCGTAGCCCATATATGGGCATTACCCCCCGTCAGCTCTCCCCGGTCTGCTCCCCCGGAGAAAGTGGTATAGTTCGCACACTGACTAGAAGTCCAGGTTCCTGTGGGTTTGGACGGTGCCCTCTATCAAGCCAGAACCAGAGTTTCAGAAACCTGGTGGTCTAAGGTGTTTGTAGCTGGGGAAAAGGATTTTGGACACACTGAGGTAGTACAACATGCCTACTGGTGACGCTGGGCCCATTAGAGAGATATTTTGCCCGTTTCCTCTGATGTACAAAGAGATGAAGATTCTGTTGTCAGACATACTGGAGAAGGGAGTGATTACAGAAAGTACCAGTTCCTGGACCGCTGCCCCTGCTGTCGTGGTTCAGAAGGACGGCAGCATGGACGACTGAAAGATGAATGATGTTACTTTGAAGGACATTAGACTCAAATCAGCATCTGCTTTCAACCTAA
>JBBPCY010072865.1:0-10712 GCA_037974405.1 Brachyalestes nurse
AAATTTCTTAGGTAAAGAACAATGTAAAATAGAAATTATAAATAAAATCTAAATAAAAATCTGTAGAAAAGAAAAAACCTTAATATATGAGCTTGCTGGTATAAATATTACAGATAAGTAACAGTTTAATGCAGTTTTTACCACAAATGGTAGTTTGGGGTAAATTATTTCATAGTAGAGAATCAGTAGTAATATTAGATGAAAAAGTAATTTTACATAAGTACTTGTGATATTGCACATGATGATATTGTGTGTAAAGAAGTGATTCAGCACTTGAGATATTACACATCATGATAATGTTTTAACACGCAATGAGAACATTGAACTATAATATACATGGTAGCAAAAATACTGCACATAGGCCTTCAAATATTTAGTTATTTAATCCAGTAATAAAATATACAAGAGGCAACAGGATATTACACAGATTATTGTGTGGATGTGTGACAGCCCTCCTAAGATGTGTTTAGTGTTTTATCTCTTTCGTTGTTAAAAGATGTTAAAAGAGACTGGCTGCTAAAGTCATGCCCTTCCAGGACTGCAGTCTGACGTCCCTGGTGCAGGTCATTTTTGACAGATCTGAGGAAATTGAATGTTTGATATTCAGAAGAGTCATTTTGCAGGAGGGACCTGGTGACAAAGTTTGAGTTTTGACAGACGAATTAAATCCTGATGATGTTTTGGGCTTTTCAGTCTTTGTTTTTTTCTTTTTAAACCTCAGACTATATTTAAAAATGGAAAGCCCAGATGGCTGTCCTGGACTTTTCCAGAATGCACAGATTACTGTCTGCCTCTACACACACACACACACACACACACACACACACACGCACTCATATTCACACACAAGTCATACAACCTATTTAATATCCTCACAACACTCTGATCAGGAAAACCAGTGTGTCCACAAAACAGCCGTCAGTATCGAGGCGAAGGTCCACAGTACACTTTTAGAAAGGAACTTTCTGGGTGAATGAGAAAACATTTTCATCCTGAAGCTTAAAGGACCTATACTACAAAAAATGTCTTTTTAAAATAAAAGAGTTTAATGTGTTATGAAAACAGAAACAGCGCTCCTTTTGGGATGTCATTAAACCAGAACGTTAGTATAAATCCACCCATTCAGAACACTGCAGTTTAGCTCAGTCCATTCAGGAGGAAGTTTGAAGAGTTTCAGCCCAGACTGCGTTCAGCTGGAACAGAGATCCTTTACATGTACAGGTGCAATAACAAAAATATAATGGATACAGAGAAGTTGGAAGTGGTCGTATCAAAATGAAATATGATTGTTTTACATTTTTTTAAATCCACAAAACATGAACATGAGGGAACAAAAAATAAAACACAAAAGAAGAAAAATGTAGCCTATTGGCCCTTTAGTTAAAGATTTAGCTAAATAAAGTTCTACAGATGAACTGCATCACCCAGCAAGAGCACCATCTTTCCTGTCTCTTTCCCCATTTCACTTGTATCACTGGCTTTTGTCCAGGAGGGGGAACTCTCTGATTTGATTATTCGTTTGTTTACACCGGTGGTTTATTGAAGATGATCCAGGTATGTTTGAGCTGCAAATCTCCATCCTGTGCTGAACACTGGCTCTCCAGGCCCAGAACTGAATTCTCCTGACTTGCAAGTTTAAATTTCATCTCCATACAAACAAGTCTCACACCAACAGTTTGGATGTTTTTCCACACGTGTAAAAATAAAACGGAGTTGAATCAGGGGTGTCTAGTTACTCATAAAGGACAGGCATGGATTCATTCTAAAGAAGTAGGTTTCACTTTTTTAAAGAAATAGTGAATCAATGTCAATATTGCTAACAACACGCGATTAGCATTTCTCAAACAATAACATGCTAGCTAGTGATTAGTAGCTAATACGCTCTATTAGAAATATTTGCTTGTGTGGTTCAATTATTCCTTTAATCCGAAAACACCTGATGAGATTGTCATGCAGAACTAAATAATGGCTTATAAGTCTTTTGATTTATTTAAAGTTTAGTAATAGCAAATACTATTGCTTTTCTGTATCTTAGACATTTGTCTTAACTGTATTTTTAAGTTTTCATGAAAGTGTATCTTGTGGCAGTCTTCAGTAGGATGGGTATTCTGGCTGGTTAGTGCTTGACTGATGAAATAATGAATATCAGAATTATACAGAACACAAACTAATAGAACATCTCTGCTGAGTGTTTATAAACGACTGATTGCAGTTTTAGTTCATGCATGTTCAAGTCTGGCTCATTTTACCTGAGAATGCTCTTCCCACAAATGTGATTCACAGTTTCATCAGTCTGTATTTCTCTGTAAATAATTCCAAACAGTAATCGGAGCTTTTTGTATAGTCGAACTGGACAGATCACACTTTAGAAAATTTGTGTGCGCCCCAAAATGTCATGCCCCGGGACTAAACATGCATTTTTTATCTCACAGACCCAGAAGCACTCTCTTTACAGAATCTTGAAAAAACTTTGTTTAATGAATCTGAGCGCCAGTTTCCACAGTAAAGAGACGTGGAGACCAGCACTGACCTGAGCAGGAATCTGAGCAGTGTTTACTGAAGGAGCCAGGCAGTCCTCTCTTCTGGTGCCAGGCCGTGAAATCTCTTCACATTAAAACATTAAGCAGCCCCTGTTTGTGCACTTCTTCTTATGTAAAAAAAATGGCACGTCTCAAAGAGTGCATTATGAGCAATGAAATTTTGAAAAAAAAAAGTAGGGCTATATTTTTTTTGTCACATTGTATCTATATCTCACTTTAAAAAAAAAAAAGTTTCAGGATGACATGCATGACTTCTTGTCAGCAGAAAGGTCAGCAGTCCCAGGCTCCTTGGGGTCACTCTCACTGAAAGCCCAACAATGCCTCCACTCCCTCAGGAGACTGAGGAAGGCCCGGATGAAGCTTCTACAGGTACTGTGGAGTCGGGATGCATCACATCCTGGTGCAGCAGCTGCTCCAGACCACAGCGTGAGGTGAAAACAGCCCAGAAGATCATGGGCAGACAGATCCCTGCAGTCCACAACATCCACACCACAAGCTGTCTGTCAGGCGGGACTCCACACACCCTGCCGTGCCACCCTCACCCTCCTCTCCTCTGCCATCGTCCAAGGCCTATCAAGGTGCTCACTTCTAGGTTCAGAAACAGTATCTATGTATGACCCAGAGGTCACAGCCGGGCCCGGAGGTCTCTGTCCGTCCTCCGTCGTGTCTACAGAGTGTTCCTCCTCATTGTCTGTATGACTTAACCATGGACCTTTTGTCAGGCGCGGTACCTCCCCGCGGCAGACTTTATTCTCTGTCTGTGGATGAACAGTGGGCCGTGGACGAGTATATCTCTGTAGTATATTCTACAGAGGTTGCTGGCCCACCAGCTTTACTGTAAGTTGGAAATCTGCGCTTTCCACCAGTGCTCCACCACATTCCTGGGTTTTGTAATAACCCCTATGGGTGTGGCCATGGACCCCCAGAAGCTGGATGTATGCGCAAATGTCCATTACCCAAGACCGTGAAACAGCTACAATACTTTCTGGGGTTTGCAAACTATTATCAATGGTTCATCTGGGACTTCAGTTCAGTTCACCTCTTACCGCTATCACCAAACTCACCCGGATTCAATTTCATCCGACCACTCAAGCCGCTCCCATCCTTCTCCATCCAGATGCTGGTAAGCCATCCGTTGTGGAGGTGGACACTTCCGATGTGGGCATAGGAGCAGTCCTCTTCCAGCGAGGTCTAGACCAGAAACTACACCGCTGCAATTTCTTCTCCTGGAAGTTCTACAGCAGTACGGGGTAGAGGGCCATCTCTGTCCCGGTCACACAGTCACACATACAGAACGCCCTCTTTTTCCCTCCAAATATTCCTTAAAAGATTCTGCTGCATCATTTTTGACTGGGTAAGTTCACAGTTTGTTGAATAGTACTTTGTTGAAAACTACTTTTATTGAATACTATTTTGTTGGTGCATATTCATGGGAGTGTAAAGATGGGTGGTGTGTGTAATTGTATTTGGTGGGCCGTTCTACCCCAAAATGCCAGAACTGTATTTTTGTCCCAGTCCGCCCCTAAGTATAATTAATCCTGTCCATTTGGCTCAATCAAAAGTAAAAATGCTGATGACTTCATCTGTTATATCTCATAAAACTAGTCACCAGTTTTACATCTGAAAGCTACAATTTAAGCTACAATATTATATCATTTGTTAAAAATTTGTCTTGGAAGAGATCTTTATAAGAGACTTTGTTAAAAGATAGCTCTGTATGTTGAATTGAGGGTAGACATTTTAACACTATATATTACAATGCCTGTTGACTGTATAATAAAAAGCCATTATTCTTTTTCCCCCAAACAACCTGTAGTTCATCCAAACAGAAAACAAATATTTTAAATATAGTGCAGAGCACTTGTGAAATATATAAAATGTTACAGGCTTGTCTGTAATTGCGGCCTGTTGGTTTGTGTCCCTTTTTCTTTGTGTGTTCCAGGGTGGAGCTGCAGCACAGGTGAGGCTGATCACCTGATCACTTTACCTGGGCTACCTGGTAGTAGGAGTTAGGGGGGCTCCTACACCCCACAACTTTTGTTTGACGTATTTCACATTTACTGATTTAATGCATCATTCCTACATTCTTATTTACTTTAATAAAATATTTCATTATTAAAGCTTTATGCTCGCCTGGTCTCCCTTCATGATTCTGAGCCAAAACCTCCTGACCCTGATACACACTGAGAACCCTCTCGCTGTGAAGCAGCAATGCTAACCGCTTCACCACTACACTGCTCACAGACTGTGTGGGAAATTGTTAAACCTGACCTAATTTGTCATTTGACACTGAATACACACTAAACAGTAATATTTACTATAGTGCACCGTAGCAAAATGTGTTAAGAAAAGTTTAAGAAAAGAGGAGAAAGAAGAAGGAACCCCTAAACTGCTCAAAAGAAGAACATTCTGGCCCTTCTAATTTCACACTTTACCTCACATTTTTTTGTTTTACTTTATACCTAAAAGTTATATGCTGTGGGGGGAAATTTAGTAGTTTGCCGTTTGCAGTGTCTTTTCACATTTTATTCATACATTCTATCACATTGATCTTTGTATCTTGATAAGAAGCTCTGCTCTTGCTGTAAGGTCCTGACTGGCCCGGGGAGGGCAGTGTGTCTAGAATAGCATCAGCTAAGAAAAGGTATGAAACTCTCGGGGGCGTGAAATCATGAGCAAGTTGCGATAAGTGAGAAGATCTATCGCGGGCCTCGCTCTTGCTTCTTTAAAAAGTGCCTGATGTTTTGGTGTCAGCATGTTCCATAGCACATACATACATAGACCCGAGAGAATGACCCCGGAGTGGAAACCGATACCATTATGTTTCGCTTGAAGCTGATCATAAAAACCCATGAAACTTTTCTTAAAGTAGCCCTCTGTAATGAGCACGCTGAGAGGAGACCTGCTCTGTCTGCCTGGAAAATATTATAAACTCGTTTTTCAGAACCTCTCTGATCTTGAGTCTGTGGAACACGGTTTATTTTCCATGACAGATTGCAGTACAGTACATCCAACAAGCATTAATATATATATTTATATTTTATATATATTTTAAAAAATATACATTGTTTCCTGTGTGGACACTGCTGGTGGGTTTTAGAATTTCTGGTGAATATGAATGTTTGAATAGAAGAAACTATTCAGACAGTGTCTATCAGCCAAACACATTGTGTCTAATTGAGGTTCCATGTGTGGTCTACAGTTTGTAGAACTTTTATCTGAATGTTTTTCTGGGCCGTAAGTTAACCACGTTTCCTGTGATGTTTCCTGTTCGCCAGTCAGGAAGTGTACCTGCCGTCTGCAGAGGAGGCGGAGGAAGAGACCCGAGCATCAGAGCTCCTGAAGGACTTCTACAGACCACAGTGTCTCCAGAGTCTGGATGATGGCGTGTCCTTCTTACCATTTCACAGCTCTGCTCCTGCTGCTCTCAACAGAATCTACAGGTACATTCATTCACATTTTATCAGTAATTTCATTTTATTATTGTTTATTTGATGCCACAGACTGTCACAGCCTGGAGCCTTTTGCAGCTTCTTTAGTTCTGCTCTGGGCTATGGCCATTAGGATGCATGCTCTTTCCAATATATATATAAACTGTATTTTGTCAATCATTTTTGAATGCACAGCAACTGTGAAATTGTGAAACTTTGCAGAGTGAGGGAAGTGCTTTCGGAATCGTGTTTTTTACGCTTTTTTGTCTTTCCCCAATAGATGGTTTTATGTTCTCTTTGTTTGTTCTCATTTCCTTTTTTTAATTTTCAGTTACAAAGTAACAGAGCACTGTGTACAGAGACACGGATCGACTGAAAGCTGATATTTTAGGCTTAAAGCTTGATATCTTTGCTGAAATACATACAGGAACACTGCAGGACTTAAATAATCTATATTATAATGTTTGTTCATGCTTTGTTCAAGCAACACTACAAAGTGATTTCCAGACAATATAAAATAAATAAAACATCCAGAGCACAGAGACACTGATTTTACTGCTGGATAAAATGGTATTTAGTCGTTTTACAGTCTTTCTCCAATATATTAGAGGCAACTTGAGCACAAAAATCTTTTTGAAGGATCAATACACGGTCCCTGTTCATCCGATCCAAAATCTGAATCAGATTGAAACACCGCACCAGATCTTAACAGACGGTTTGACTTTGGAATTCTGCCGAAATTCAATATGGGCTCTGACGAGAAGCAATAATAAAACCTAAGAAGTTTTATAATAATAAAAGAACTTCCTTCACATTAATTATGGGTTATTAAAGCTCAGTCCTGTCCTGGGAGTCAAAAGCTCCTGACCGGAGGACCTTAAAGACGTAGAACCTGTAAGAACAGTCAGCAACTCAGACAAATATTCCGTTGCCTTACTTTGTAAAGCTTTTAAACAGTTCTAAACCTTAGTCTCAGTGAAGAGAGACCAGCTCTGGAGGAACAGATTAATCGTCTCGGTTCAGGTTCAGCTTCATCTTCTATATCTGTTTTTAAATCACTTCTAAAAACTCATTTGTTTACTTTGGCATTTGGGACAGCATGACTTGTTGACATTTTAATTTGAAGTTTAGTCTGTTTATTTTATTTATTTTTATCTGTTTTTACATTATTTTTCTTTTTATCTTAATTTTAACGTATTTTATCTGATTTAAATTTTGGCTTTTATTCTATTTCTGATATACTTGTAGCACTTTGGTCAGCTTTGTTGTGTGTAAAGTGCATTATAAATAAAGTTGCCATTGCCAGCTGCATGTGGAGAGCCAGCTCACACACACACACACACACACTACACACACACTGCTCCACACACTGTTCCCCTACACACACACTGCTCATCCCATCAAACCAACAACTGACTGTTCATTTACTGATAAAATAGATCTAGTCAGGTTCCACTGTAAAGAGATCATTATTCTCTTCACCTGTCAGTGGTTTTAAAGTTATAACTGTTTTTAATACGCATGGGACTTCTTGTCTGTTTAAATTAAGCTGGGCAGTGTTTTTCTATGGAGATTAACTTTGTTTGCATTTATTTAAATTCTTTATTTAGTTTAATATTTTATATGTTACCTTTTTTACCTAGAAATGATTTTTTGAGTTTTTATTATTTATTGTTTTTTGTATCATTATACATTTTGGGGGTTATTCTGCTTTGAGGTAACTGATTTAAAGTCGTGGCCAAACGTTTTGAGAGTGACACAAATATTGGTTTCAGAAAGTTTGTTGGTTTTTGTCGGATGTTTCTATGGTTTCTATACTGAAGTATAATTAAGTATAAATCATTTCCCAATTACGTCACATTTATGCAAACAGTCAGTATCTGCAGTGTTGGCCCAGAGTGCTTTACTGTAGGCAGGACACAGGGCAGGACCCTCACCTTCTCTTCTCCAGAGAATCGTTTTTCCGGATGCCCCAAAAAATTGGAAAGGATCTTCATCAGAGAAAATGACTTTACTCCAGTCCTCAGCAGTCCAGTCCCTGTACTTTTTGCAGAATATCAGTCTGTCCTTGATGTTTTGGAGAGAAGTTGCTCGTTGCTGCCCTTCTTGACCCCAGACTGTCCTCCAGAAGTCTTCTCCTGACTGTGCAATCAGATACACTCTCACCGTCCTGCTGCCAGTCCTGAGCGAGCTCTGCACCGGTGGTCCCCCGATCCTGCAGTTGAATCACCTTTAGGAGCTGTCCAGGAGCTGCTGGACCTTCCTGAAGCCTTCTTCACAACAACTGAACCTCCCGCCATGATGATCTGATAATTGGTTGATTTAGGTGCAGTCTCTCTAGCAGTGATATCCTCACCTGTAAAGCCTTTTTTATGCAAAGCAATGATGACTGTACATTTTTCCCTGCAGGTAACTGTGGTTAACAGAGGAGGAACAATGATTTTAACCATCGTCCTTTTAAGCATCCAGTCTGCTTTTCTGACTCAGCCAGCATGACAGAGTGATCTCCAGCCTTTTTTTGTGATTACATCTTTTTCATGGCTAACTGCAAACTGCCATCATAAAAACTGAAGCAGCAAACTGTGAAATTTAATATTTCTGTCATTCTCAAAACCTTTGGCCAGATTGGAGGCTGATTTGGAAAATTGTCTTTTTATCAGAAGACATGGATGTTAAAGAGTTGTATGATGACTGAAGCCTTTTCTCATTTACTGTAAACCACAGGTTTTTTTACATTAACACTTCTGTTTTCTGAAGTTTCTCTTTGGAGCATGAAGTGACCTGCTTCTTCTTCTCACATCCTGTTTGCAGAGACCCACAGTCCTTGTAAGGAGCAGCAGGCGGTACAATATGGAACAAAAGGGCAAAATACAACCCTGCACTGCTTCACCACAGATCAAGACAACACCACCCTCAGTGTAACTCTTTACAAAGAAGAGAAGTTATTATATTCCTCTAACAGTTCAGCAGTGGAGGAGAGACTGTCTCTGCAGCACGACTCAGGCGAAGTGGTGTTTGTGTTGCAGAATGTGAGCCGCTCAGACAGCGGTCAGTTTAAATGTGAGATCCACAGGGACCAAGACTGTCTAATAGTCAAGAAAATTAATCTGAGCATTAGAGGTGAGACCCTCACTGTGGTTTACATATTGCTCCAAGTACCTCAGCTCAGCAGCAGATTCACCACTAAGACAATCTGACTATGAAGTACAGGTGACAAATTTAAACCTGAACGAATTAGTGGAGAAACTTCTTCTACACTGCCGCACTGCATGATACGATCCTACTGGGATCCGAACCCACAACCTTCCAGTCACAGGGCTACTCCCTGACCACCAGGCCACCAGCTGCCCTATTGTGGTCGAAAGCACATTTAAATCCCTGCTCTGTCCACATTACAACAGAGAATGTCAGTGCAGGACATGATCAGTCAGAGTCAGCAGGAACAGTCTGTCTACACAGATTACACAGAATACAGACTACACAGACTACAGTCTACACAGATTACACAGAATACTGACTATACAGACTACAGACTACACAGATTACACAGAATACTGACTACACAGAATACACAGAATACAGACTACACAGATTACAGACGACACAGACTACAGACTACACAGATTACACAGAATACTGACTACACAGAATACACAGAATACAGACGACACAGACTACAGACTACACAGATTACACAGAATACTGACTACAGAGATTACACATAATACAGACTACACAGAATACAGACTACACTGATTACACAGAATACAGACTACAAAGATTACATAGACTACGCAGACTACACAGATTACACAGAATACAGACTACACAAAATACAGACTACACAGATTACACAGAATACAGACTGCACAGATTACACAGAATACAGACTACACAGATTGCACAGAATACAGACTACACAGAATACAGACTGCACAGACTACACAGAATATAGACTGCACAGATTACACAGAATACAGACTACACAGATTACACAGAATACAGACTACAGACTACACAGGTTACACAGAATACAGACTACACAGATTACACACAATACAGAAGTCATAGACTGCACATACTGCACAGACTACACAGAAGAAATATTATAGTTGGCCTGCAGTGCAAAGTTAAAGGAATGACCACTGGAGAGTGGTGTAAAAACCACATGCTCTGTTCTGAAGAAGAGGAATGTGGTCAGATTATTGATTCATCACCATGTTTTCCTTAAACGATCAGGTGCAAGTGTGGTGCACTCCAAACCTGATATGATTTTTGTGTTATGCTTCATTGGCTGTGTTGGCATGAAAATGTCTCCTTCCACATGGCATGAAGTATCACTGAATCACTTTGATGACTGTGAAAAGGGTGTAAATGATGTGCCATGGTCTTCACAGTCTCAAGATCTCAATAGAATTAAATATCTATTGAAGATTGGACGTTAGACAGTGTTCTCCACCAACTGAGGGTCTCTCATTTAAAGGACTAGTGTTCCAGATCTCCAACAGAGTTCCCACTAAAGCTGTTCTGTGTTTTTTTCTATAATTTGTCGCCTGTACTTTCACTTATTCTAGGTTTATTGTAACTGCAGTTTAATGTTTTAGCCTAATCTGCTTGTTGAATTATTGAATCAATGTTTTATTCTTTTATTATAAGAAGGTCAAAAGAATTTTGAATGCACCTTCTGTCTCTTCTCTCCTTTACTCAGAATGTGAAACTCTGGCTGCAGTTAAAGCAGTGC
>JBBPCY010072866.1:0-10712 GCA_037974405.1 Brachyalestes nurse
ATAGATATAAACCTATATATCTCAGATATATGTATGTGTATATGTATATAGTGTGTATCTATATATATGAGCACCCTGTGAAGTTACCAGTTGCTTGGTAGCAGCAGACATTGACAGAAACAGTAAAATGTTGCACACAGTAATATTTTCCCCAAAATCTGCATGTTGCACCACAAATATTGAGCTCTAGAGAAACTTTCACTTATCAAATCCAACCACCTTTTCCTCGTAGACCCTCAACTAGAAGAGATCTAGCCCCCTCATTATGCTAAACATCTACTGAACAACACACCAAGTTTTGTAGGATAAACGAAAGTCCAATTTTTTAATTCAATACTTTTTTCTTCCTGTCCTCTTCAGCAACTTGGTCGTTAGAGAGAGATTGTTTATGAGGAAATTTGTTCCCTTTCATTTTTTAGAGCATTTAGGAGGTCAGGCAGTGATGCTGGATGAGAAAGCCTGGCTCGCAATCTTCATTCCAGTTCATGCCAGAGGTGTTTTATGGGGTTGAGGTCAGGGTTCTGTATGGGCCAGTCAGGTTCTTCCACACCAAACTCATCTAACCATTTCTTTATGGACCTTGCTTTGTGCACTGGGGCACAGTCATGCTTGAATAAAAAAGGTTTTTCCCCAAATTGTGTCCATAAAGTTGGAACCATGGCGTTGTCCAAAATGTCTTGCTATGCTGAAGCATTGATTGCCTTTCACTGGAAGTAAGGGGCCACCTGAATTGAATAATTAAGAGGTGTATCCCGAATCCTTTTGTGTATATCAGTATGCTTCAAGAAATTTCCACGTTACACAATAAGTTGCCACTAGACCCAGTTTACTGGAGCATGTGTTTCCTGTTTTAACCTTGATTGCTGGGCTAAACTACCAGACACTCAAAAAAGTTTACTACAAACACATCACCCGCGTGGCATTAATTCTTCCGTAGAAAGCCTGTACAGAAATACATAGCTAGAAAATGGACATGGGCCTAAATTAGTATTTATCAGCATAGATATACAAGAACTGGCAGTTAAGCAAACCCCTTGTATCATGCAATAAATGCATATTAGGCTTTAAAGGCATTAATTATTTCACATGTTGTTGCATCATAAGAATGTAGTACACCAATAATACTGCATTTCATTTTCAAAAATAAAGGACATTGCACAATGAATTTAAAAGTTTATTTTGCAAGCTTGTGTAATCTGACTAGCATGGGCTGAAAAAAAGCTGGCATCTACTATTCTTTTTTTTCAAAGTATAGAAAATGGTTCCCTTTAGTCACTTCTGAAAACACCTGAACACAGCACACAGTGTGAACAATGTGAAATTCTTTCTCTGCATTTAACCCATTTCCCAAGTGAAGCAGTGAGTGGCGACTAACACAGCACCCGGAGAGCAGTGTGTGGGGATTGGTACCTTGCTCAGTGATGCAGCTGGCAGACCTAGGATTCAAACCCATAACCTTCTGATCACATGGGCAACACCAGGCCACCAGCTGCCCCAAGAACGAAAGTTAAAGGGCAACTAGTGACCAACCACTCAAAAAAACAAAGAAAGAGAAATATGATGGTGCTCTAGGACAACTCCTATACTCAAAGGCTGTGTTCCAATTAGTATACATGCATTTTCTATACTCAGTACACTCTTGTAAAAAGACAGTAGTAGATAAGCAGTTGTATCAGTTGGATGGATAGATGGTATTGGGCTCTGCAGAAAGGCAGCAGAAGGGACTCTTCTGGGCCAAAAGGGACGGCTGCAGTTACAGTCTGATTTTGACCTTGATCACATCGAAGGCCAAAGGCCATTTTTTTGTCTGATCCCTTCAACTGAGGTGTGTGTTTTCTGTTTGTCCAGAAGAAGGTGTTTCAGTGATGGTGAGACTAGAAGAGAGCAGGTTAGACTAAGAAAGGAGTATTATATGTTAATGCTGAAATCTGGAGTCTGGTAGTTTGGTGTGTGCGGTGAAGTTGAGCTGAAAGCCATGCTAGGGCATGCAGTTTGTGCTAAAACTTTGGGATAGATAAGGTTTTGGCCATAAGGATAAGCAGCTTAGATAATGGATGGATGGACTGACGGATGGAATTGTACTGGAAGACAGAGTTAGCCTATGCTATATGAGTTCATCCCTTAGGGGTGTCCAAAATTTTTGCAGAGGGCCACATTTGATAAAGTGAAGATGCCGGGGGGCCAATAGTTCTTTCTGACATTTTTTACCCACAAAAGTTAGATGAAAATACACACTGTTATAAAACAATTTTCATTGTCACAATTACCTTTATTTTTTTATTTTCACCTTTAAATTTCCATGAGTTTGATAAATATCTTTGCCTCATGCCACATAATAAGACCGAAGCTGCGGGCTGTATGAAATCTGACAGCGGGACGGACTTTGGACATGCCTGCCTTAGAGTGTATGTGCTTTGACAGCATTACTCTTGTCCTTTGGCTTGAGAGAGTAATGATTCCCACCGGAACCAGTGTTCACACTCATACACACAAAAGGTAAGTGAGTTCTCACATGAACCAGGGTTGAGACAAAAGCAACTAGTAACTACCTGCTTCCTGTTTATATACCCAGTGACGCGCTCATTTCCGGAGCATGGTGCGCGTCACTCGTTTGGTACAGTACCCCCCACCCAAGACCGTCTCCCGATGGTCCAGGCTGAGAGCATACCCTACAACGGTAGTCCTGTATCAGGGTAGGATCCAGGATGAACCGACCTGGAACCCAAGACCATTCCTCCAGGCCATAGCCTTTCCAGTCGACGAGATACTGAGTGCCACGACCACGGCGTCTCGAGTCAGTGTTTCGCCGGATGGTATAAGCAGGACCATCGTCAGCAGAAGGGAACCAGAAGTGAGGAGCTTGAGCTAAGAGGAGTGGAAAACTCAGGGTGGAGTGTCAGGGTTGATCCGTTGGGTGATCTGGTAGGGGCCGATGAAGCGAGGAGACAGCTTCTTCGATTCTGTGCACAGGTGAAGATTGTAAGTGGAAAGCCAGACCCAGCTCAGCCCAAGTGAGGTAGTTGGCCCAGGAGTGCCGACGGTCCGCCGTGAAACATCTCAGAAAGCGCTCCAGTTGTTGGTTGGTCCGCTCTGTCTGACAGTTTGTCTAAGGGTGGTATCCAGATGAAAGACTACAGGTGGCTTCGATCAGACGGCAGAAGGCCTTCTGGCTGTGAACTGGGGCCCTCTGTCTGAGACGATGTCCTTGGGGAACCAATGAAAACAGACTTCATGCTCGATAACAAGTTCAGCAGTGGTCTTTGCCGTGGGGAGATCGCTGAGTGCTACCAGGTGCATGGCCTTGGAGAACCAGTCAACAACGGTTAAGATGGTGTTCTTCCTATTAGACTCCGGCAGACCGGTAACAAAATCCAGTGTGATGTGCGACTAAGGACGACGGGGAACAGGGAGAGGTTGGAGTTCCCCGGAGCTGGGTTGGTTGGTGGTCTTGGACCACACACCACACAGGCCTGGACGTACTCCTTAACGTCCGTCACCATCTTGGGCCACCAGAAGGCACGTTGAAGCAGGGAGAGGGTCCGGAGGACCCCCGGGTGTCCGCCGATGGCAGAGCAGTGTGCAAACTGGATGGTGTTGAAACGGAGACAGGTTGGCACGAAGAGTCGTCCAGGCGGCATCTCTGCCAGAGGGGGCTCCAAGGTCTGCCGTTGGGGGACTTGATCTTCCAACTCCCACCAGAGAGACGAAACAACGATGTCAGGTGAAAACACAGGCGCAGGGTCGATAGAATTAAATGGAACTGTTCAAAGAATTGTGCCCACCGCACCTGGCGGGGGTTCAGTTGTTTCGCCTGCTGGATGCCAATAAGATTTTGGTGATCGGTCCAGATGATGAATGGGTCACTGCCACCTTGGAGCCAGTGATGCTATTCCTCCAGAGCCCACTTGATGGCCAACAGCTCACAGTCCCCTACCCCATATCGCTGCTGAGTGGGAGTACATTTTCTGGAGAAGAAACCGCACGGGTGCAGTTTCTGGTCTGGACCTCGTTGGGAGACAACGGCTCCAACGCCCACATTGGAGGCGTCCACTTCCACAACGAATGGCTTGGCAGAGTCCTGGTGAAGGAGAATGGGTGCAGAGGTGAAGGAGTGACAAAGACGATGGAAGGCTTGAATGGCTTCTGGAGTGAGCTTAAATGATTTCTGGTTGGGTTTGATCAGGGTAGTAAGAGGTGCTGCGATCGAACTGAAGCCCGGATGAAACCTCGATAGAATGCAAACCCCAGAAACCGCTGGAGCTGTTTAAGCGAAACGGGTAGAGGCCAATTTCGCACAGCATCCAGCTTCTGAGAGTCTATGGCCACACCCTGAGGGGAGATGACAAACCCCAGAAAGGTGGTGGAACGCAGGTGGAAAGGGAATTTTTCCAACTTACAGAACAGTCAATGGGCCAGCAACCACTTTAACACTGCCCGGACATGTTGGTTGTGTTCCTCTTCAGTCTTCGAGTAGATGAGGATGTTGTCTAAATAGGCGAAGACCCAATGACCCAACATGTCCCAGAGCACATAATTTATAAACTGTTGAAAGGTTGCCGGACTGTTGCACAAGCCAAACGGCATTACCAGCCTCTCATAGTGACCAGTGGGAGTAACGAAGGCCGCCTTCCACTCATCGCCCTCTCTGATGCGAACGAGTTTGTAGGTGCTCCTGAGGTCCAGTTTGATGAAGATGGAAACAGAAGAGAGGGTGCGTCCAAGGCGGTGTTGGTAAGCGGGAGAGGATGATGGTTCTTCATTGTGATCGTGTTGAGTCCCCGGTAGTTGACGCAGGGGTGAAGGCCTCCATCCTTCTTCTTCACGAAGAAGAACCCCGTGGCCGCCGGTGATGGGGAGGGAGCTGGATGGCCCAACGTTTACTAAAGGCCTCCCTTAGGTCACGATACGGCTCTAGGATGGATACTGCGTCAACGTCGGGGACATCGGGCTGCCCTGAGGTGAGGTCCTATTCACCTGGTCTGACCTTTTCCCGCATGGGTTCCCCGACTCCTGAGTGGGCCTTGGGATGAGAGCTCATGCGCTGATCACTAGGGTATCAGGTAGCTCTCGCCCGGTGAGCTGGTCCTTCTGCACCGCAAGCGTGTGAAACCGTATATTTACTTACCGGACAGTCTCCCTGCCGCAGATGGTAAAGGCGAGAAACGACCTCCACCTCACTGTCAGGGTGTTGGAAGGCAGCCTTGAGTTGTTTAGTGAAGGTTGGGTAGCAGTAACAGACGTCCGTGTCTGCCTTCAAGACTGCCGCAGCCCACTCGGCTGCCTGCCCAGTGAGAAGGGAGGTGAGAAGCGCGATGCAGCCCTGGTCCGAGGGATCACGTTCAGGCTGAAACTCAAAGACGAGAGACATTGCACTTCCCGTCAATCCCATTCCATTTCTCCGGCAAAGACATCTTAGTGACAAACCGTGCAGCAGATGAGGTGGAAGGTCGAGAAGTGGGGATGGCCAGCTGGGGTGCAGGTTTGAGACAGAGTCTGTTGCAGGAGTGCGACCTGCTGGCAGAGGCCTAACACTTCCTGTTTCCTGTTTACATACCCAGTGACGTGCTCATTTCTGGAGCCCTGTGCGCGTCACTCGATTGGTGCATGTGACAGTGGGATAGGGCTCAGGTCAAAAGTGGAGGTTTTGCAATTTTTATTGGATTTGTTAGAGCATTGTTTCCCAACCCTGGCTCTGCTCCAAACACACCTGATCCAAATAATCAGCTTGTTAAGAACCCCACTTCTGAATCGTAAAGAGTGTGTTAAAACAGGCAAAGCATTAAAATGCGCTGGACAAAGTGTCTCTGGGATCTGGGATTGGAAACAATCTTATATTTGAAGGCAGTGGTCTTTACCTCTGTCCCTAATCAAACTTCCTGCAGGCTGCAGCTCCCTTAATCTAACTCACCTGACCCAACTAGGCAGAAAGATGATCAGATCAGGCTAATATAGTCAATTAGGGAGGGAAGAGAAGGTAGATTTCCAGGAGCAGGGATAGCCACTACCTTTTTAAAAGTGATAGGTATAAGTAAAAAATGTCTGCCTATGCACGCTGGTGCCATTTGCAGCTCACCACTTTTTATCACCTTCTAAAGCAATTAAATACATAAACAAGTGCTGACGAGTTCTTTCCCAAAAGGGTTGTGGAAAATGGACATCCTGAGGGGGCTACAATACCTCTAGATTTCTGGACGGTTTGACTCCAACTGCTAAAAATAATGTAAGAATGCATTTTATTATTACATTTTTTTCCCGCATGTTTTGACTACATTTTTCAACCATCAGTGTGTGCTCCAGTATTGAATAACAGCTTGTCACTATAAACTGTCCCTTACTGAAGCTAATATAACTCTATCGTTGTTCACACCTGACAACTATGTGATTCAACCCTGTCTCTGTGATTCAACATGTCCAATAGGGTCATTGGTGATACAATGTAGGACATGTGCTGAATCATGACTGTAATGTGTATGTGGTCAAGAATTAATAAAGCTGCATCTACGGAGGTGTGGCACTGAGGGATATAGCAAAATGCCTTGACTGGGCTGTGCAGATTATCTGTGTACAGTAATCCCCCGCTTTTCGTGGGGGTTATGTTCCTAGAGCACCTGCATATAGTGAAAAACCATATGGTGTTTTGGTTAAAAAAAAATGCCTAAAATGCCTATTTTTATAATGTAAATTTCATTTTAAACTCAGTTTAATGCATTACCCTTAAAGAAAATGTTTTTAATTTTAATTCCCTGCCGAGGTCAAAAGTATTGGGACACCGCGGCGAGGTGAACGGTTTTTGGGAAATAACCCCTGATCTACTCGGGCTAAACCACAAATGAGGGCTCGTTGGAAAGGTCTCCTGGAGATCAATCGGACTGTGGAGTTTGAAGTGTCTGAATGCCTTCCCCGGCGAGATATACAACTCGAAAGGTCGAGGGACAAAAGTATTGGGACACGGCGGCGAGGTGAATGGTTTTCGGGGAATAACCCCTGATCTACTCAGGCTAAAAATACAAAGGAGGGATCGTTGGAAAGGTCTCCTGGAGTGAACCACAGAGAAATCCTGCTTGGAGCGCGGGGGCTCAACCCTGGTGTGGAATTTTTAAAAAGTGCTTCCAGGTTGGCTACAGCCTGCCCTGAGTCCCCTTGTGTGAAAAAATCCAGAAAAATATATTTATTGTCACAAAAAAGCAAAAAAAAGGCAGAGGATATTTGCATTTTCCCCGTTATTTTCGCATAAAACTATGAGTTTGGTTCTCAAAAAAAATCTGACTCCTGATCTATGTAAAACTGGGGGTTTACTGTACTTCTCTCATAACACAGTTTATGTTGTGCACTGAGACGTATAGTACATAAAAAGGTTTTTAAAATTTGCAGCCACAAGCAACATGTGACCATTATGTTACAAACTGGGTGTGGCAAAAAAAGGGTTATCCATGTACTTTATATAAATACCAAGTACCACAACACAGCAACTACCAATAGGAGCAAGGGCAACAGATGATCTGAAACATTTTTTCCAGTCAAACATGGAGGAGAAGCTCATTGTGGCAGTGTTTGGTTTCCCTGTTCTGTACAATTTACCTTTAAATACGTACAAAGATCTTTACTTTATGGTGAAGGGAAATGGTGAAATCATAAAACAATAATATTCAAATTATTGCAGGGCACAACATATAGCTTGCTAAACTGAACAGTAACAACAGCTCGCAAATGCAAATGTTTGCTTCTGTAATCTGGAAACCATGAGATAAGAACGTTTTATCTCTCTCCTTTGTTGTTAAAGTGACTACAGCAATAAGCAAGACAAGACTATTTATGCTGCACATTTCATACACTGCAGTCACACAAAGGGCTTTTCACCAACATTTTCAAGATATACAAGAATAGAATTTAAAACATGATAAAAGTATGAAAAAAATAGACTTAAAAGAGTAAGAATTAAACGTTAAAAATTAAAAGCAACTTTTAAAAAATAAATTAGGACAATAGTTTATTGTGTTGTTGCAGGAAAAAAACAGCAGAGCTTAAAGGTGGAAAAGCTGAACTGAAAGCGTGGCCAAACATGAACATTTTCAGCTCAGATTTGAAAGTGTCCGTTTGGCTTATATTTCTGCAGCATATCAGATATACAGTTGCAGATGCTACCATATACATGGAATTCCATAGAATAATCCATATTCTAAATCAGCCCACTCTCCCACATCATGCAGTGTACATGCCCACATCAACCGCTTACGGTTGAGTTTACTAATGCTGTTTGGGAGTAAATTGTGGCCTCTCTAAAGCTATCTAAAATGATTCTCTTGGACCATTTTTTCTCCTCATCATCTCTACAACCTGTTTCAACCATTAAGAATTCAATTTTCCATTAGGTTCATGAAAATTGCCAGCTGCGTGGTTTCATAGTTAAAACTCTGTAAATATGTTTGTAAATAGTAAACAGTGTTTTGACACTGATAGCAAGCTTCCGTTGGGACATATATGGATTTGCCTAACTAATACTTCTAGAGGGCTTAATGCCGCTTTATGGCAGCTGTAGACTTCAAGGCTTGTAAGACTTGTAAGCTTTTAAGCTGGTCTTATTTTGTGGTTTGTGAATCTTTCAGTTAATATGTGAATGCAAAAGTGAGTAAAAGCCTTACTCTATGTATCATGGGACCTGCCTGTCAGCCTATAAAGTTTGTCTAATTTAAAACCCCTTATGTTTAAGTTCAATGTATTGTATTTTAATAACTGAGCTCCTCTTTTGGTGGTGTTTTACATATACAATTCATCTAGGTGGTGTCTATATGACTTGTATATGTAAATGTGGATTAGTATGATGCGCCTGTAACATGTCTGAAAGTAAATGAATGTATTTATTTTCAGACACAGCACAGGTGCATCATACTTGGATGCACATTGGATCCAAGTATAATTGGATGCCCTGAATGCCTGAAATCAATTAATCGGTTTCTTTGGGAGTTCAGGAAACTTTAGGGAGGTGAATTTGCACATGCCTTTTCACAGACCTACTTTAGATGCATTGGAAACTGCAGGAGGACACGTTTTTATTATGGCAGCACAGTGTAAGGAATAAATGCCCGCAGCACATCAGTACGGGGTAGGTCAGCTGCTAATTAACTGGTAGTGGAAGAATTTTTGATGGAAAGGCTTTTGAAGGCGTCTTCCCATATGAAAGGTTGATTACCTATGTGAGCCTATATGGGTCTTCATTATTTATTCCTCCTTATACGGATAAAAGAGGATTTTACCTAGAACTTGGCAATGGGTTGCTGCTCTGTGCAAATCAGGAACACAAGTACAGAAGAGGGGTATGCGTGTTGTTTTGCCACTAAGCATTTATTATCACAGCATTAGAATAACCACAAGTAAAGGTCTGAATTTACAGTCATCTATCAGTTAATCAGTCCTTCATTCAGGAAAATTCTGACTGAAAACTAATGTTAGTTTAGTTTGGTTAGTTATATACTCAAACACAAAAGTTACACAGAGTGCCTGATGTAAAATGCCTACTAAAACCACCACAGCCTTCAGAAACTGGCTAATGCAGAACAGCACCAAAACACCACAGGTGCTACTAAATGTAATACAGATTGGCAGGTGGGAAGTGCATCTAGGAGTTTTACCAGTAAAGCAGGCAATCTTTAAAACCTGTACAGTTTGATTTAGAGACTCAGGTTTCAGCATGGTTTTGCAAAGCTATAGTGCAATTGGTTTCAGCCTGAGAATTATTGCAATTTTTTATTATACTGTTTTATTGTTGATCTTTTTGCACTTTCTTCCACTCTTTGTAGTCCTGTACTTATGTGGTCTTGTGGTTTCATTTTATTGCTCTGTGTACTGAAGCATTTGGGTTATATTAGTCAGCAAATGAATAGTCAGTTCTTGATGTTGATATGTCAGAAGCAGGACAAATGGCCAAGGGTTAGGAGCCACTTTGACAAGGGCCAAATTGTGACAACCTGGTCTTCAAAATGACAAGGTTTCCTGTGCAGTGTTCCTAGTATGCAGTGTTTAGTACTTACAAAAAGTGGTCCAAGAAGGGCAACTGGTAAGCCTGTTGGGGCACAAAACGTATGAGGTTACACAGCTGCAGACCAGTCAGCGTGCCTTTTCTAACCCTGAAAGCACCTACTATGGGCCTGGGAGTATTATAACTAGACCATGGAGCATTGGATGATAGTGGTTTACTTGCGGAAGAGACTGTACAAAGTTGCAGAATGGGAAAGCAAACTGTGGTTCTGATGCTTTGGGCAATGTTCTGCTGGGAATCCTTGCCTAAACATTGTTTAAAGGCAGTGTCTTATTTCAACAGGATAATGAAACCTGCAAAAATTGAAGGGAAAAAAAGAGTTCAAGGTTGCATAGATAATTAGATAGTTGCATAATAATTACAGTTGATCCATTTTAAACATTATCAAATCTGATGTTAAGTGACATACAGGCTGCCCTTCACCCTCCTCACCACTAGGGGAGCTACTTATTTTGAGACTGAGGTAACGTAGACTAACCATGTTCCGTACACTTAAAAACACAACGAAGTTCCGTACAGATGATCTTTTACCGCCGATCGCTGAATAAATACTTCTGGGACATACATAAAATATATATCTGTATAATCCTCAGTTCTCCCTTTTTCACATCCGATCACGACAGAGAACCTCCCACCAACTGTTCCAGTGAGATTTCAGTAAGTTTGCTAGGTGAGCCCT
>JBBPCY010072867.1:0-10710 GCA_037974405.1 Brachyalestes nurse
TCATAAATGCTTTACAGAATGAATGGGCACAAATTCCCACAGAAACTCCAAAATCTTGTGGAAAGCCTTCCAAGAAGAATGAAAACTGTTATATCTGCAAAGTGGAGACCTACTCCATTTTAAAGCCTATGTATTTGAAGAATGGTCAGGCGTCCCAAAACTTTTGTCCATATAGTGCATGAGCCCTTTAACTCTTTAGAAGTCCAACATTATTGCTGTCACGTTTCTACATCATTTGAATATATTTTCACAGAATTTTTGTTCTTGGGAGTTTTCGGCTCGTACCTTCGGCTTTTGCATTTGTTTCTATGTCAAACAATAACAAAACTGGAAAAATGAAAAATGATAAGAGAGTCATTTTATACAAGCCTGTAGTAAACTATATTGCAATAAAACACAAATATGCCATGAATGGCAGTTTTTTTTAATCCATACTTTTGCAGCCATGCTTTTGTTACACCCCCAAAAAATAAATGCATAATAAATAATCCTCATGCCTGTAAGCTCCATAAGGGTAGTCCTAAACTTATCCCTGATCATAACCACGGTAACCACAGTTTTGGGATTGGAAGTTTTAAAAAGATTTTTTTTACGGGAAGCTTCAGCAAAATTGGTTTAGTGGCATTTTCACTTTTTGTGACCACATAATCGAGTAGAGAAAGGTTAGCAAACACACAAAGACACATACATGTGCTCTTTCTTGTGGGGTGAGGACTACTGTGTCCACAGGCACTTGTTATTACCCTACACAATACCAGCTAATTTCACTAATGAGCTCTCCTTCTGAACACAGAAGAAAAATCTAATTAGGGAAATCCAAAGCTGCAGAGCACGGCTGGAGCAGATAACCTGTACACGCTGTGGTTTTTTCTGGATCCAGCTGAACAGCCATGTATTAAAGTGAGGAAAGGTTTTGTTCACTCTCATAAAAAGGGCAAGTTCCATCACTTTTTTTCAGTTTCTTTATTTCAGTCTTTGAAATTCAAAGACGTGAAGGAGTGGAATGTTGTTTACAATGGTGGTAAAGATCAGGTCAGGTCATCCTTTTATCTACAACGACCTTTTTTTCTATAGAGAACCAGTGTTTTGAGATTTGATGTGTGTAATGTTGATGGTATTTTGACAAGGCCTTGCATCTACCTTTCCTTTTACAAAAATGTTATATTTTACAATCTAACCATCATAAGTGTATTCAGACAGTGTATTCAGAAAACAGTTCAGACGTCTGGTTCCAATGTCCATCACTGTAAACAATTCTGACTCAGTTTGTCTATAATGGAGCTTTTCAAATCACCCTGAATATCTGAGGTATGGAGTTGAGGTTGCTGAGTGTGAAAATTTAGACATATGTATGCATGAACTGGAAAGTGTTGAAGCTTTTCCATTGAAGTTCTGAGGGTGTTCAAGAGGAGTTAAGCTTTAAAACACCACATTTTGAGTGCCAGGGGACTGTATAGAAGACAAAGAGCCCAGCTGCAGCACAAAAGAGAAACAGACTGCCGTGATTTAATGTGTGGGCTTACCTGGGCTTTAGACCAGGGGCCTTGACTAATTCAGCACCTCAGATTTCTCAGGATTTGTCGTTGTTGTTATTGTGGTTTTGTAATTTACTCGGCTTACCCACGCCATCAGTAATTTTGGTCCTTCACATATGCCTGTCAAATCTATGACTGTATTTATGCCAAGACATTTATGCCAAGACCTACCCTACTGCTGATTTGCAGATATAGCAGAGTGGAATTACAAAAAACTAAATAAATAAATAACTTACAAAAGCACACAAGGGTGAAAAATAATAATGTAATTTTATTGGACTGAAACTACACCCGTAAAGTATTTCAACCAGATTCAGCCCTTGGGCCCACAAACAGGTTTTTGCTTCTGTTGGTGTTTGTGAAGGCAGCTTATAAATACAAAGGTAATTTGTATATTGTATATTTCAATATATCAGTATATAGTAAGAGTGTGACCATAGAGTCAGCTAACGATTTGGTTTGATTGTCGATGCAGGGTTCATGGTTGGATATGCTCATAAAACAGTTTAATATTCTTACAATTTTTAGAATTATGTTTGTATGAAGAGAAAAGATGACCAAATTCAATACAATTGATGGTATGATATGAATGTGTTGGACTGGGTTGTTAATTGGCAGTGATTTAACACTGTAAACAATATTTTGATGCATTGTTCCACCCCTAATAGATACATTCCATTTTATTATCAACCTGAGGCAAGCTTATGAAATGTTATGAAGCATTTTTGTAGGTGATAACATTTGCATGTTTTGTTTTTGCTGTTAATTCCAGTTCCTACACATTTACCCCAACTCGGGTTTTCTTCATGATGGTTCTGTCAATAATGTTGAGCTAGCAGCGAATCATGAAAAGAATGAGTTCGGCTCTGGATTTGATCCTGGTTTCAGACTTAAGAAGCTTTTTTAATTTGTTTGGCATGAAAAGTCTAACACATGTTGCTCAGTGCATCTAAAACTTAGTGGTCACCACACAACTCAAAGTCTCAGAATCACAAAACTGCTCATATTGTATGATATGCATTGACCTCCTCTTTGCTGACATAGTCAAGTGCGTATAATCACACCCAAGGCTCACACAGTGTGTGGTCGTTTACCGGGTGAAATCTTTGATAAAGCAAGTGTCCATCATGTGCCAAACCGGACCTTGAGGTAGTTGCTGTATTTGTTGTTTGTGCACTAAATTGTGCACAAAAGAGAAAGAAGGGAATCAATTGTCCATCATTTTCAGAAAGGAAATTGTGCTTCTTCCATAGACTTATAGATTCTTCTTTGTTTCCTGGAATGCACGTTGCCATTACCACCACAGATGAGAAAGCAGCTGGGGTTATCGACTCAGGGCTACTCCAAACCAAGCAGTACACAAACTCGCGCTTTGCTCTCTGAGAGCTTTCTTTTATTAGCTATTGCTAATCACTGCTCCCACTGGTGCAAGGGACGGGCCTGTAGGGCAGTTATTAGCAGTGGGGGGCTTCCAAGGATTAGTGGATGGGGTGAGAACACAGCTTGTCAAGTTTAAAAGGTACAAACAAAACTACATTAGTAGCACACAAATAACATCATTTTCTGTTGCTAACATCTTGGTGCCAGAAACCACAGCACACCTTCAGAGGTCTTGTAGGCTCCATCCCCGGGGTCAAAGCTGTTTTGGCAGCAAGATAAGGACCCACACAATTTTAGGTGGATAGTTTAAAGTCATGGCTGACTGGTGGAAGTTATGCTTGCATCACTCTGTGTTTTATATACATTCACTTCTTTGCTTATCTTCAGAGAAGTCTAATAGCCCCAGTGCCCCTTTAGCATTTGCTGACTTCTACATCTTTGTTGTTATGTTTTCCCAGTGGGCTCTGTGTTGGTGTCCATGGCGACATCCATCTCGCTGAAACTTCATTACAGCGACTGAGTGATGTCCTAACAATAACAGGGGTTAGCTGGCTAACTTCTTCTTAGCCTCCAAGCACACGCATACACACATACACACATATGAACAAACTGGTTTACCGCTCCACCTAAACTCAATCAAGGGCAGACAGGGGGAGAAATTGAGGTTTGGCTAACTCAATAAGGACACTCTGTATAATGAGTGTGTTTCCTTTCATCTGCCTTGTTGCTCCCCAACCCCACTGAGGAGGGAAATCAGGGATGGTTCACCAGAAGGTTGAGCTGGGTCATCAGCCAACAGTGACTCAGCACACAGCTGTGTACTCTGTGGTATTATTTTATCAGAAAAAGTTGGGAAATGCAAAATAAAAACTGCAGTTATTCTTAAATTTACTTTGACTTTAATTTCATTTAAGACAAACCCAAGATATTTCATTTATTATTCAGTTTTATTTTATTTGTTAGTATACATCCATTCCTGCATTTCAGGCTTGCAACGCATTCCAAAAATAAGTTGAGACAGTAAAGTATTTCACACAAGTATTTCACTGTTCCAACTCCCAACACTTAAAAGATGTTTTGGCACTGAGGATACCAATCGATGAAGCATTTCAGGTTTTATTTTGTCCCATTCTTCTTCATCCCTGGAAAATATGTGTCTTGAAGGTACCATATGTTTCTCTAAAATATCAGTGTACAGTAATCCCTCACTTTTTGCAGGTGTTACGTTCCAAGAGCACCGCCGTATAGTGGAAAAATGTTTGGTAAAAAAATGCCTAAAAATCTAAACCCTAAATATGCCCCCAAACATGCTCCCAGAACACTTTAATTTCATTTTAAAGTTTAATGCATTATTCTTAAAAGAAAATGTAAAGGTAAACCCGTATTCGCCTCTTTTCAAGGTAAACCCGTCTTTTAATTTAAATTCCCCGCCGAGAAATGCAACTCGGAAGGTTGCATGACAAAAGTATTGGGACACCCGGTTTTCTGAGAATAAAACCTGCAACTGGACAAATGTATTGGAACACCGCGGCGAGGTGAACGGGTCCCCTTGTGTGAAAACATCCAGAAAAATATATTTATTGCCACAAGTAAGCAAAAAAAGAGGGAGGATATTTGCAGTTTCCGCGTTATTGCGGGGATTTCCACATAAAACTATGAGTTTGGTTCTCAAAAACAATCTGCGTGTGACTGAATCCGTGACTCCTGATCTGTGTAAAACTGAGGATTACTGTATATCCTTTGCCAAGGCACTGATACAACCTCATACCATGACAGATCTTGGATTTTGGACTTGCTTGATGGTCCTTTGATCTTTGGTCCAGAGCAGACGGCATGCATTTCTTTCAAACAAATATCTGAAATATTTTTTTGACCACAATACACATTTCTTCAGGACATACTTAACATAAGTCTTCTTTTTTGTGCTGTAAAGTTTTAAGTGGCATTTCTGGATGTAACTCAGTATTGTAGTGCTTGACAGAGGTTTGCCAAGGTAATCCCTTGCTTATGTGGTTACACCAGCTATTGATGATTTACGGTGCCATCTGAGGGATTAGAGATCACAGGTGTTCAGCTTGTCCTCCTCCAAGTTCCACCAGAGTCATTGAACTTTTTAAAGATATTATGCATCAGACTAAGTAATGTACATAATGCCACAATGTCCCTCCCAACCAATCAGGAAGTGACTTGCTAATGTATCTCTCTTGATGACAACAACTATGATGAAACTTGTGTAAAGTGCCACTTGTCATGTTCGCATATAATGAATAGCTTTGACTAAAATAACATAGCAATTTAATTTGGTCTAACTTCAGCAATGATTCCACTTATCAAAGGGCTAATCCCACTTAAACCTTCATATGAGCAGCTTTGCCAGTGGAGGGCAAATGGCCTGGACCTGGGAAATAAAAGAACATGCACATCCCTGATAACTAGCGTCAACTATAGGAGTTCTATATAGTTACTTAGTGGGTAATAGTGAACTAAGACTTAGTTTAGGTAAACATGCCACACTGTAGAGTAGCGTCCTTCCTGTATTTTTGGACTAGCAAGTTTAAGCTTTTTCATATTTGCTAGTATGGGCAAGAAATAAGCCTACACACAGGACACTGGCAAAAATATTTCTAGAATATTTTTTTGCCTACATCACCCTTTTTTGCAGAGTCATTGCGGTTTATTTTAAACAGTTATCCTTAGAAGACATGGTCTGTAAGAGATGGCTTACTCTGTCTGTTTTATCCTACCTCCATGCTTAATTACCTCACCTGAACATGTGACTACATCCTTTAGTAGTGAAAAAAGTGAAGTAGTGAAAATGCTTTTGAATTAAACAGACAGGTTTAGTTCCTGTGCCTTTAAGATACATGTGTGTGTGTCTGTGTGTGTGTGTGTGTGTTTGTGTGTGTGCGTGTGTGTGTCCTTCCTCCTGTGCACCTCCGCCGGGCCAGTTCAGCACCTTGGCCAGCAACTGCGCTGCTCACCATCAACAAGGAGATGGACAAGTATAAAAGGAACCTGTTTCTGGTCGACTGAAGCCACGCTTCATTTCCCAACAAAAAACTCAAAGTATCAAGTATAAAGCAATTCCTGCAAGTGTGTCACCAGCCAGATATATGACAGTTGTATGTTATGCGTTAAAACGCCTTACGGAAAAGAGGTGGTTGCAATGAGCCATGAAAAAATGTTTTAATAGGTAAACATAAAGCTTCTGATTAAGGAGTTGTGAGCTTTTTCCTAGAATAGCACTCTGCATGCAAGCAAACTTGACCATGAATATTTGAATATTAACCATGAAACACATGCATAGATGCATGTGTGCACACGCACGCACGCACACACATTAACAGCGTGAGGTGAACACTTGACCAGACGTTAGTGAGAGGGTGCGAGTGGAACAGGTGCCACTTAGATAGCTCTCTACTGATTAGCCTTTAATTACATTTAGAGAGCTTTCTTTCTCCCCTCTCTCTCTCTCTGTCTCTCTCTCTCTCTCTCTCTCTCTCTCTCTTTTATCTGGTTCTATGTAACTCTCTTTCTCTCTTCCCTTTCGCACTTTCTGTAGATTTTTCCCTATTTTTCTCAGTCTCCCCCTGTATATCTCTCTCTGTCTGTCTCTCTATCTCTGTCTGTCTGTCTCTGTATGTTTCTCTTTTTCTCATTTCACAACCCCCTCTCTCTGTGACAGACTTTACAGGCTTTACTGTTCCCCTGCCTGTGCTTCTAATGGTGTAGGGTTTCTTATACTGATGCACTATAGATGAGGGAATCCCTCCTACTTTCACTTCGGCGATGCTTTGAAATGTAGATTAAAGAGAACAAAGAGGCAAGGGAGTTCCACCAAGATGATTTCCTCCCTTTCAACATTGGTGTGGCATCTTTCTTCTCTGCTGTGTTATTAGTACAGAGTTACAATGAGAGAAAAAGTTATTTGAAGACAATGGTATCTGTAAATATTAATATTATTACTGTTTACTTAACAGCTCTGCAAAATATTAAATCCCTTAAATGTCACCAGATTTGCACGGATTGTTCCAGACAGTATTTTTATGTTGCAAACCAATGTGCCCTTTTAAGTACATTTCAAAGGAATATACATTATTTACCAACAGATATAAAAAAGAAAAGGCAAAGTAAAGAAAAAGCCTTCTTTTAGATATAACCACCTTTTTCTACAACTATTTTAAGGTGGTTGGCGTAAGTTTCCACCAGCTTTGGACACTATTTTTGCTAATTCTTCCTGGCAGATTTCCTCCAGATTATTCAGATTGGTTTGATGAGACTTCTAGATTGCATTTTCAAATACTGCCACAGTTTTTAGTTTGGACTGAGATCTGGAATTTGACTTGCTTGTTATTTAACTTTTTAGTTGTTCAACCACTTCTCTGTTGCTTTAGCCTTGTTCCTGGGATCATTGCCCTGCTGCAAGGACATTAGTTTTAGCAGACTGAACCAGGTTGTCTTGCATGATCTGCCTGTATTTTGCACAACCCACCCGTCAACAACCACCTTTTAACAAGATGCTCAGTAACTGCTGAGTAAAAGCATCCTCACAGTATGATGCTGCCACCGCCATACTTTACTTGTGGTATTTGCCATATTTGGCGTGGCATTTGCTGAAGAATGGACTGCGTTAGGTTTGTACTGCATGTAGTGTTTTGATTTCCGTCCAAAACATTTAATTCTTGTCTAATCTGACCACAAAACCTTACCTCATATTTTTTCCTAGGTCACTCTTTCTGGCAAACTCCACATGTGCTTTGATATATTTTTTCTTCAGCAGTTTCTGCCTTCTAGCCCCACACAGACAAGAATGCAGAGCTCTTGATATCCTTGACTGGTGCACCTTCACTCCAGTCTCAGCTGAGTGTGATTGTTGGTCTTTCTGTGGATTCTATCACAAGTCCTCTTCTTGCTTTGGCATTAGGTTTTAAGAATCGGCCTTGTCTAGACAGTGGGTGCTATGATGCAGCCTCTATATCTTTGCAGCTGATACAACACTGTTCACTGGTATATCCAGACACCTTTTTGTGGCCCTTTCCTGCATTTCTATGACTACTGAATTTCCTTAGATTGCTCTTTTTTCACAGCTTTTCTTGTGATTCATAGTCAGACCATTGGTATATCTTCATGAGTCTTTATTTACATTTTGTTTATTTTAAGGGTTGAAGAATAGCTATGCAAAAAATTGTAAACCTATCACGTTGTCACACATTAGCATTAACATTTATGATACAGACAGGTGTCTTCAAGAAAATATTGAACTTCATGACATATAATAGGGTCGATATGGTGAAGCATAGGCAAGCATTAAACTAACCTGTTATTATCTAGCATACACACAGACATGTTGGTAAGGGAGTGAATTAAGTGTGTTTTTTATTGGTTTTTTTATTGCTGCATATTTAGTCTTAAATTATATAAATAACACAAAAGTCTAAGTGCATTTAATCTAACATGCAAAGGCAGCAGATGCACTGGTTACTCTAATTAATCAAATAAAGTGTAGTGTCACAGTGATGAATACCAAATACATTTTAAAAAAAATCATCATCTTAACACCAAATGGGTCGACCGTATCTGTTTGTATCTTCTGAGCCAAATTATCACAATGTGATTTGTGACTTTTAAAAATAAAGGTTCTTAGATTCTAACCACTGTCTAAATTTCTAAATATTATGTGTCTCTGAATGAATGTATTGATACAAACGTTAAAGGCAGATTTATTTAGGTAAAATACAACCTGCTAGCTAACTTGTTCTTTTTTTAATAATTCAACTCGATATCCAACAATTCAGACAGTATGGTGCTTCCCTTATGTTAAAATAGAAAACATGGCAGAACACAAAGCCCCAGTCCCACATGTGGTCAGTATAAATATACATGCATCCCAACTACCCTAGAAGCAGATTTTAACGGGTTAAAGTAGATAATAGATAAGGCAGGCTTAATAAAAGCAAGTTTCTTTAGGCATTGTATTTCATTGGTCATTCCTTCATTAGTACTATTGGGACAATGGAGAGCCTTGAGGAAATCCCCCCAGATTGTGCAGAAGGCATTGTCCTGTCAATCACGGGCTCCTTGACCCACTTTGCTGAGATGCCACTACAACATATCTCAGACATTGCTAGTGATTCCCTCATTATGACTTTCCTGTTGGCAGACACTTAGTCGCAGAAGAATTGCTGGCACTTTGCACCACGCGCATTTCATCATGTTCCTCCAGGTGACATCTTTCCATTAAGTTCAATAACATTATATGACCATTTAACAGAAATATATATGACCATGTATCAGGAATATATGCCCAAATGCTTCATGACTTACTGCAGTGTTGACAAATAATGTTGTCTCACACCTGACCACACTATTTGTCAACACTGAACGAAGTAAAAGTAGGCATTAATACTAGTGTCATGTACGTGTCATGTTTATATTTATTTAAGGCTATTTGTTTGACCCTGTCTCTGTCTGTTTTCTAAAATTGTCAGCCTACTATATAGTACTATTAATTAAGTCATTCATTCATTCATTCATTCATTCATTCATCCTTTCAGTCATTACCTGAACTGCTTATCCATTAACCAGTATCACTGGAACCTATCCTAGCAGTCACCGGGCGAAAGGCAGGAAAACACCCTGAAAAGGTCACCAGTCCATCACTGGGTAGACACAGACGAACACATTCACACACACAGTCACACCTAAAGGCAGTTCAGCATCTCTAGTTCACCTAACATGCATGTCTTTAGACTGCTGAGGAAGCCAGGGTCTGCCCCTAACCCACATTTACACAGGGAGAAAAAGCACAGTAAGGTCCCTCAGCTGCCCTGACTGTGAATCAAACCCTGGACAGTCACACCTAGGCACACATTAGCATCTCAAATTCAACTGACATGCATGTCTTTGGACTGTGGGAGGAAACTGGAGCATGTAGCGGCCAGAACAGTCTAAATGTACTATACTGCACTGAGCAAAAGTGAGAGTCCATTTGTCACACGTGATCATTCCACAGCATGGCACGGTATAGCACACAGTGTGAACAGTGCAAAATTGTTGCCTGCATTTAACCCATTCAGCAAGTAAAGCACTGGGCAGCCAGTGAAACAGTGCCCAGGGAGCAAAGTGTGGGGACAGTTCCACTGGCAGTCCTGGGATTCAAACTCACAACCTTCTGGTCCCTAACTACCAGGTCAACAACTGCTCCATACTCATGAATAAAAAGTCAAATAAAACACATTTTCCTTTTTTAGTTAAAGTGCTAGAAAAAAAACAGTTTAATGAACACATGTTTGAATCTTAGATTTTTTGCTGCACTCCAGTCACAGCTTCTGTTCTCTGACATTCTGGTTCTCTGAAAATCCATGTTTGAAATATGGATGTGTGAGTGTAAAGAACTGTATAAAGGTTTAAAGAACCATTAATTACATTACACATAATGTAAATGTTCTGTACCAATTAAGAGATAGTCCTCGAACCTTCACAATAGTGACGGTGATCAGCGGCAGCTGTAGAGGGGGCTACGGTGGCCGGAAATAAATCTGCATTAACGCCACAGAAACCAAACTAGGCGTTTAAAGCACTAATTGCATCAGGATGTTGCAGCCTGTTTTTGTACAGTAAAACACTGTTATACATTCGTAATAGAGTCGTTACTTGATTTGGGTTCTGCTACAACTTCAGTGTGGGGTGTTTTCTGGTCTCTATGCAATGACAACTTCCATCTGATAAAATGCTCATCTGATAAAATCTTTCCAGAAAAAAGACTTACACACACACACACACACACACACACCGT